>OU015502.1:7920417-8045417 GCA_907164885.2 Dolomedes plantarius
ATATATATATATATATATATATATATATATATATATATATATATATATATATATATATATATATATATATATATATATATATATATATATATATATATATATATATAAATATATATATATATATATATATATATATATATAAATATATATATATATATATATATATATATAAATATATATATAAATATATATATATATATAAATATATATATATATATATATATATAATATATATATATTTATATTTATATATATATATATATATATATATATATATATATATATATATATATATATATATATACATATATATATATACACTCTGTCACAAAAAAATATATGCATCCAGAAGGAAACGAGCTACTATCACGAAGCTTAACATGTATGCAGTGTATGAGGAGATAAGCAAATGATTACAAATTCAGATGAACAGACCGTTTTATTAAGAAGATATGGCATGAAAAAGTTTACAAATCAGTAAGTAGTAAATCCACCTCTGGCAGCTATACAAGCCGAAAGGCGTGGCATCGAATCAATGAGGTCATCTATGACCTCCTGCGGAAGATCATGCCATAATCTTTGCAACTGAGCAGTTAATTCACCAGCATTCCAGGACGGCTGCAGTTTCCTTCCAAGCACGTCCCAGACGTGCTCTATTGGCGAGAGGTCTGGTGACCTGGCAGACCATGGGAGTACGTCCTATCCTTGAAGACATAGTTGGGAGAGTCGCGCAGTATGTGGAAGAGTGTTGTCTGGCTAAAATGGCACCTGGTCGATTTGATAGCATAGGCAGTACAACTGGCGTTAAAATCTCGTCCACGTAACTCCGTTCCGTTAAAGTGCGTTGAAGGACGACTAGAGGTGATCGTGTGTCCCAACAAATCACTTCCCACACTGTCACACCTTGTGTAATCGCTGTAAGCCTCTCGACAGCCGCCTCCACACGCGTATGCGCTGGTCATCAGCATTGAGACTGAATCGGGATTCATCGCTGAAGAACACACGCCTCCAGTCGGTCACACTCCAGCTTGAACCGATTCTACCGACGTTGTTGGTGCGGACGTGGCCGCTCTTATGATTACGCGATCCTCGCAAGCATTTGTGTTCCTCGGATGCCCTGACCCTCCGCGACGGTAGACTTTCCCTTCCGTGATCCATTGTTGCCAACACCGAGCCACTACCATATCGCTCCGACCGAGGTGGCGGCCGATACGCCTGTTCGACCAACCTGCTTCTCTGAGGCCTACTATACGTCCCCTCTCAAATTCCGACAATTATTCGTACTGTCGCCGGTTACGTCTCAGAGGCATCTCTAGTTACAATACCGTCCATCCAAATCGACAGATTTGTTTCAATAATCCTATGGCACGATCAATCATACTTTTAAACACTCCCAGCTGCGCATCTCATATGCGCATAGCGCGCTTACCCTTGTCTCATTGGCGTCTAAATTTTACTCATTTGCATATCTCTTACCACACTACATTCCTGCGAAGTATCGTGATAGTAGCTCGATTTCTTCTGAGTGCAAAATTTTTTAGTGACAGAGTGTATATATACATATATAAATACATGCATATATATATATATATATATATATATATATATATATATATATATATATATATATAACGTCGGTTATTTTCGGTGCAATTTCGATCATCCCCGGACCATGGGAAACCCTCGAAACCCAAGATGGAGTGTAACAGTCCCGATACCTGCGTTTATTTCCGATCTCCAGGAGGAAAATGAGTTACTGCAGTTCCAGGAAGTCACGGTTTTTTCGAGAAATTTCGAAGTCTCCGCCCCCTGCTTTATTATTGAAAAAAATTTACTACGCATAGGCCACCGCACTCAACCGATGGCATATGTGGGCCATCATCGGTTGGGTGCGGTACTTCCGAACTTCTCAGGACAGCAAACATCGGTCTCTATCTTCCACTTTCGTGGGTCTGCCGACTCGCGCACATTCCGACAATCACCGTTCACCTTCACTTCTGAATCCCATAGGCGTCTGTCGATTTTGGGTAATTCAGCTCTCTAGATATGTCCCTTAAGGATCGGCCATTTCTGTGACATTCGACGATTACACCTTTCTCGAAATCAAGTAACTCTGCACTTCGTGGCATCTTGCATGTGACTAATGCCAATATGGTTTCCTACACGATATTTAACGGCAGAGGGCATGACGTATATCAGGACCACAGTTATTGTCATTTGCATGGGTGTCCAAATACTTATTGGTAGATAGTGTGTGTGTGTGTGTATATATATTTATATATATATATATATATATATATATATATATATATACACTGAAGTGCCACTGAATTAGGGATAGCAAAGCCTATGCAAATTGTGTAGCGCCGAGCATCATGTATGCGCAAGTGAGGGCGCTGTGGTAACTGCATATATAGCGCGTACTGTGGTTGTTCTGAATTAGTTGTTGGAATTGCCAGTATGGGTAAACTGCCTGATTTAGACGCCTTCGATCGCGGTCGATCTAGGTGCACGACGCATGGGCCATTCAATTTCCGAAATCGTCAGACAGCTAGGATTTTCAAGGTCGACAGTGTCAAGAGTATACCAAGAATACATGGATGGTGGAAAAAAAAACACTAGCGATCGGACAAACTGCAAAGGACAATTATCCTTGACAGTGCGTGGTGAGAGACAGCTCAGGCGTATTGTACGTAGCCAGCGAAGCCAAACATTAGCTCAAATTACCACCCAGTTTAATGAAAGTGCCAGTCGTACAGTCAGTAAACGGACTGTACAACTCTCGCTTCACCGTATGGGTTTCGGGAGCCGTCGACCTACGAGAGTACCATTGCTCTATACTCGCCATCGGGCTGCACGTCTTGCCTGGGCAAGAGAGCACAGAGACTGGAGTGTAGAGGACTGGAAACGAGTATCATGGAGTGATGAGTCTCGATTCCGACTACTTAACGCCGACGGGAGGCTGAGAATATGGCGTCAGGCTCGTGAAGCCATGGATCCTGCATGCCTGGCTGGAACTGTACAAGGGCATGGTGGCTCAATCATGGTCTGGGGTGTTTTTTCGTGGCACAGTTTGGGATCTTTGGTGCGTGTACCAACCTCCCTCAATGCAATTCGGTATGTAGAGTTGCTGGGTGATCACCTCCATCCGTTTATGCTGTTCTGTTATTCGCACGGTAATGGAGTTTTCCAGCAAGACAACTGTACCTCTCACAAGTTCCGGTTGGCTACTGGCTGGTTGGATGAGCATTCCTCTGACTTCTCTGTCATGAATTGGCCACCTAGAAGCCCAGACTTAAATCCTATTGAGCATCTTTGGGATGTTTTGGAACAAGGCGTGAAAGACCATCACATAGCACCAAAGAACCTTACTGAATTATGGACAGCTTTAGCCAATATTTATATATATATATATATATATATATATATATATATATATATATATATATATATATATATATATGTAACATGGGAGACATACAACCTGGTCATGTGATGCTTGTCTTGTTACTGTAAAATTCTCGGTTGCACAAATTTTTATTTTTATTTTTTCACGGTACAGCGCTAGGGCTTGCATACCGGCTTAATTAAATTCACACACAAGAACACATCGATGATTTTTGAATGGTGGGGATTACGCACTTTTTAGAAGACACAGAAAACTTGTAGAGTGGTCGTGTAGTAGCAGAAATATCCAGTTCCAGTCACAGTCCGTAATGAATGCACTCCTGTGTGCATTGGAGAGAGAAGAGAAGAAAAAAAACCGACTAAAATTCACAGGAATGTTGTCCCAACTCTGCATACGGTTGCACGAATGAAGACAGTTTAATTATATTTCATGAAAATTTGGGAAAATGAGCTTGAAAAACACCGTGCTGCAGCAAAATCCTTACGATGACGTCTTGGCAGAAGAATCCATGCACAAATTTTATGAGTCCGTAGAACCAAGGTTGTTTCAGTCGCCATTGAAAAATTCTATCATAGTAATCTTATATGAAACAAAAAAAAATTTTATCGTGCTAGAGTCATCAGAATATTGAATCAGTCCTGGGCATCTGTTTAAGGTTTACCTTGTAGATTATGGTACAGAATGTAGTGTGCCAAGGGATTGTATTTATGAAACTGAGGGGGATTCTCTTTTACTATCATTACTCTCGTTGAGAGACAAAAAAAAGGAGAGAAACACTTTCGCCCCAGCACCGCACGCCTCGACGCCAGTAGTTGAAGAATCCTCGTCGTCGTTAGAAGAAAGAAAAATAAAAACAAGCGAACCTCCTCCGTCAGTTGAAGAATCCTCGTCGTTAGAAGAAAGAAACAAAAACTTGGAATATCCTTGGGATGTTCACGGCAGAGGTTCGAATCCTCGCCGACTTTTGTGTAATGAAAAAACAATAGTAATGGTTGTAGCCGGGCACATAACATAACCGTTGAAATCATCAGTTTTGTAGTCGTAGCTAAGGCAAATGGAAACTGTGGCGGGGAGAAGCAATGGCCGGGATCTTCAAACATTTTGTATCCATAACATGCAATCGAAGTCGCGAGTGGCGAGGTAAAATGAAAGGCCAATAAACACCTCGGAACACATCAGGAAAAAGGCAGTTGGTTCATACAAAGTCTTTATTTTCCGAAAATGTTTCGTAGAACATCAACTAAATTTACTCGAACACATCGCGCGACGCTGGCCGGGACGGGGACGCGGCCCCGCCCGTACAAATTTGCCAGGAGCGAAAACTACATGTTTTCTGGCCGTGAGCAGACACCCAAAATCTGCTCTCCGAGTTATACTGGAACTTATATAAACTTTTTGAACGTCTTGCCATGTGATCACAAGTCTGTAGCCATTGGCTGAAACTATGACTCTGATGTCAGAGGTGACGTATTATTATTACGTAAAGATGCGCTAGAAATTATATTTTTTGAGGGGACGCTGCCCATGCTTTGTTCTTGGAATCAGAAGCGAAAATAGCTCAATCGCGACAACGCCCAAGGCAATTTAGAATTTGAATTGAATATAGGGGTTTTTATGTTATATATATATATATATATATATATATATATATATATATATTAGTACAATTTCAAGGAACGAAATTTTTTCGTTCCAAGCAGGATGAATTCAGAAGAAGAAAATAAACTCTCTTTGAGATTTAATCCGCAAAGGAACTTTATCTTATAGATCACCTTTTTTTCGTTTCTTTGTTCCCGCTGGGATAGAAATCGTTTCACCCTTAGTACAGTGGAACCTCGCATAAAGAGCATAATTCGTTCTAGAGTCTTGCTCGTAATGCGAAACACTCGTTAAGCGAAAAAAAATTTCCCATATAAATTAATGTAAAATACGATAATGCGTTCCATGCCAAAAAATACTCAAAATTTTTTATATTTAACGTTTATTATTTAAAGAAAATTACTTATACATAAATCCTTAAGGAGCAAAATCATCCATATGTAGTTTATTATTTACGAATTTATGACACATATCTAATTTTTTTACTAGAAAGCTATCTAGCGACATTTGTTTTTCTCTCGGCGCTTCAAAATTTGCTGAAAATGTGTCACCGCATTGTCATTGAATAAATTTATAGCGCGCATAGCCACCGTCTTATCAGGGTGATGCTTTGTAACTTACGATGCAACAGTTTTCCATGCTTTCATCATTTATTTTATTGCGCCAGAAGATTGTTTATTTGCTGTCTCTTCGTCCTTCTCCATTGACCAAACTCTCCTCTACGTCTGCTTGCCGTGAAAGACACTGCAATTCTATTAGCTGTTCGGTGGTCAGCTCTTGGTTGTGCTCTTCCACAAGCTCCTCAATATCATTGTTATCCTCCAGTTCCATGATATTTGCTTCTCGAACCATCCATGACTACCCTTAAATACTTATTTTTCGGCCGTTGATGATCCTGGTGACGTGAAGATCCGAGTGACGTGAAGAGGACACTTCCTTCCTCTAACTCAGTGGTCGGCAAACTGCGGCTCGCGAGCCACATGTGGCTCTTTGGCCCATTGAGTGTGGCTCTTCCACAAAATACCACGTACAGTGCGATTGAAACTGGTGTTCTTATTTCTATTTTTACATACTTAGTTGGTGTTTATGTATCTTTATATTTAGGCGAGTGCTCTGAAGCGATTTAATGAGAAAACATTTCCAGAAAGATTAAATGTCAACGCTTATCGTCAAGTCGTATCTTTGCATCGTGTTCTACAATGTATTACTTCCGAGTGCGTGTTCCCACAGGAAAGTCTAGACTAGTCAAAATGTCTTCGAATATAACCAACCAGCAAGTCGAAGATCTTAAGTTCGTTTCATCTTTATCAATAGCAATTGACGAGTCGTGGCATAATTGATACAGCGCAAGTTTCACTTTTTGTACGATTTAGTTCATCTACAGATCCTAAAGAAGAACGTTTAGGATTATTGCCATTGAAAGGTCAAACACGTGGAGAGGATATAGAAAACGCTGTAATTCAGTGCATTGAAAAACATCATATTGTCTCAATTTCAACAAAAGCATTTCAGCAAAATTGTCTCAATTTCAACAGACGGGGCGAAAAGTATGACAGGCGTAAGAAACGGGTTTGTTTCTATTTTGAAAGGAAAAATTAATCACGAGATACTTACTTACCATTGCATCATTCCTCAATAAGTGCTTTGTGCGCAGACATTTCCAGAAGAAATTTGCAAAGTTATGGAATTCGTGATTAAGATTATCAACTCCATTATAACTAAAACTCTTAATCACCGACTATTAAAAGAATTTTTAGGTGAAATGGAGAGTGAGTACGCAGATCTTCTGTTGCATAACATGGTACGTTGGTAATCAGGAGGAAACTTTTTGAAACGTTTCGCTTCCTTAAAAACAGAAATTAAAGCATTTCTCCTTGAGTAGGGTATTTCACTATCCAGAACTAACGAACGATCAATAGATCCAAAAAATTAATTTCATGGTAGACGTTACGTCTCATCTACGAGTCCGTATATCAGCTTAATCGTAAACTACAGGGGAAAGGAAACACACTTTTTTGATGTTAGAAGTTATTTCATTCGAAAACAAATTATCTCTTTTTGCTCAAGATTTTGATAAATCAACTTTGATTCACTTTCCAAGCCAATTGAAACATTCCCAAGAAAATAATTCTGATATTGATATTTGATATTTGAAAACAACGCTTTTAAATATGAGGGAAACTTTTCTCAACAGGTTTCAGGAAGTCAGAAACAGCAAAGCGACGTTAGCATTTCTAAAAAAACCCTTAATGCTACTGTAACAGAATTAAATTTTTCTCCCTTTAATATTGACATTGGCAGCTTTGAAATGCAATTGATTTGAAAAACAAAGAATTGTGGAGCTCGAAATTTGAACGTGTTTGTGCTGATATAGAAATCTATCTATCTATATATTATTTCTAAAAGGTGTTTTTTGTTTTGTCCCTTTTACTCCCTTCATACTGAACCAAAATCGATAAATGAGGTACCATTTTAAAGACTAAGTTCTCCTCCTCTTACGAATTGTTGATTCAGAATGACACGTTGTATTTTTTGTTAAAAAATCGAAGCGAAAAATTGACTTTTGGCCATAAAGTTCTTCTCCTCGATGCGTCGAAACGGCACGGTCAAATACTGTGCACAAAGAGGTTTTGTAACGTAAATATAACATTTTCCACGAGTTTTTGTCGTAATTGACTTTTAATATTGTCTACAAAGGTGTTTTGACGTATACATGTCTCATATTCCCCTGTTTTGTCTCATGCTTCACCTCCAATATTGTGGCCAAAGGTGTTTTGTAATTGGTTTTGTATTATCCTTACGCACCACTGTTATTTGACAAATAAACAATTGCTACAAAGGAACCGGCTCTTCTTTCATCCTACTACAAACCACTAACCCCGCTATAAAATTTATCGTAATTTAATCGCATGCGAAAGGGTGTCACGGGTCACCTAGTATTGAAGAAAAAAATATGTGAACTTAGTTCAAAGCACAAGTGGTCTGCTTTGAAAGACCTGGAGAAGGAAGATATGTTGATTTTTAACACCTGGAATAGTATTCCTGACTCATACATATAACCAGATGAAAAAAATAGCGTTTGCTGTTATTTTCTTATTTGGTTCGATAAATTCATACGAACAATCATTTTCAAGCATGAGTAAAAGTTATCATCAAGAGTAAATTCAGATGTCTTATTGATGAGAACCTGGAATTGTGCCTAAAATTAAAAACAACAATATACAAACCCGACTTACCCAAACTTTCCAAGGAGATGCAAGGCCATTGTTCCCATTAGTGTTTCTTTGTCATTGTCATGATTTAATTTTATGGATACCTTACAATTTAATTTTATCAATTAATAATATCGTTATTTAGTATGATATCAAGTTTTATTCAACGCACCTATAGTTTTACTATGGCTTAAAACTTTAAGTAAAGTTTATGAAGTTAATTTTAGGGAGCGTTATGGAGTGAAAGAAGATCTGGTGTCGAGGATTGAGAAAGGTATGTTGAGAGGATTTGGACATATAGAGAGGATGAACGAAAGGAGATAGACGAAATAAGTATACAAGACGAGTATGTGTGGGAGAGTTGGAAGGGGTCGACCTCAGCGAACGTACCTCAATCAGATTGAGGATGTTTTTAGAAAAAGTCAGCTTTGGAGAATCCAAATTAAGTTAATAACAATGTACCTACCTATATAGTTTAAGTTTAAAAAATTTGGCTCTAAAAAGATAATTCAATCGTTGTACTGTTGATATTTGGCTCTGTTGACTAATGAGTTTGCCGAACACTGCTCTAACTCGTTATGCGAAATGTTGCTCGTTAAGCGAGCCATTTTTTTACGATTTATTTTGCTCGTTATGCGAGGTTCCACTGTATTTCTATTCTGCTCCAAGTGATTTAAATAACAGCAAAAAGGATGCGTTCTTCCGATAAATATCCTCAAGCCCTAAGACTTACACGTAGTAAGTTTATGTTTTGATTTCTATTCTTTTATTTCTTTTTTTTTCAGAATGGAAAGATTTGGCACGCCAATCGTCGCAACCCTCGAAGTTCACTTTGATACCTTAAAATCGAAGATTGCTGAGGACAAACCAAAATTTGAGGTAATGTCTCATTCTGAGATTTATGGATTTAGTGGACTGTAAGGTTTTTAAGGTTTATTTAGAATTTAAACAAAATAATTTCATAAGAACAATTAATAAAATACGTTTGCATAATTAAAAGAATACATTTTCGCGATTAATGGAATATATTTGCACATTTAATAGAACACACTTGCCCAAATTAATAGAATACAATTGCATAATTTAATTGAATATATGGGATGGATCAACGTTGGGGAAATGAAAAACCGAATATGCATAAAGAATGAATTATGATTTGACTTACAGATCAACGACGAAGAATATCTATCTTTCCCCAGACATCATCCAAACCTTTTACTTTAGAGAATACATCAAAAAACAGAATAATTGAGCAGAAGCCATTTTAGACCTTCCACTCGTTACACGTGCAACAGATTTCTGATTCAAAAATAGATGCTGCCACAAACCGTTACAAAAATAAGAAGTTCCTAGGTCAGTGCTGCCGTCTATAAACGATCATTGCTGATGCTGGATGGAACACACACTTTGCCAAATACCAAAACGCTTACATGCAACATTTTCAAAAATGCGCAACATTTCTTTTTAATAGCAGTATGTCTGATACTAGCTGAACGGGCATCCTTTCTGAGCTGTTGTCGGAATACATGTATTAAGTTCTTTTTTCGAGTACTGAAATAAAAAATTTTTAATGAATGCACAAAACGGAGTATATATTTTCTTATTTTTTTTCTTTTTATTTATGGATATTAGAATACATTCATTTTGTTTCTCTTGAATCAAAATTGAGAAACATTGCTTTACCATTAATAATATGTCGTATGTATGTATGTATGTATGTATTTATTTATTTATTTATTTATTTATTACCCTACAATAATGGACCGGACAGAAAGATGTGAGTGATGGTATAAGGGAAATAATACATGCTTTAATAGGGGGATGGTCCCCCATGGGCTACAATTACACTAGCGAGAATTCTGGGCATACTTTCAGCAAGGTTTTGATACACAGCTATGGGTATTTGTGTCCATTCCTGTTGCAAGAATGTCGCCAGCTCAGCTATAGATTTCGAACGTGGTCCCCTGGTCCTGTTAAGAATCCATTGATTCTCACAATCTTAAAGAACAAGACCCCCTTCTTTTCATGCACGTTCCAGGAAAAAGCAACAGTGAACCTGAGGGCGGACCCAAACAGCTGTTGACGCTAGACCAATCAAACTCCAGAGAAATGAGGTCACTTTTAAAGGCGCCAGCTGTTGACGCTAGACCATTTAAACTCCAGAGAAATGAGGTCACTTTTAAAGGCGCCAGCTGTTGACGCTAGACCATTCAAACTCCAGAGAAATGAGGTCACTTTTAAAGGCGCCAGCTGTTGACGCTAGACCATTCAAACTCCAGAGAAATGAGGTCACTTTTAAAGGCGCCAATTAGAGCTCTTTTAAATTTAGAGCGATACCAGCGCCAAATTGAAAGTGCGTCGCTACGAGAGTTAAAAAATTCAGTTAGCTCTGAATTCTCACGCTGAGATTTGCTACTCCGGCAATTGCAGCCGTGACTTCGTTTCAAGTCCTCGGTGAGGCAAAGTGTTTTACTTTCGATTCAAGAGAAGAATCGTTCGACACCTCGTCGACTTACTTCGGGCAGAAGTATATTGAAGGCTGAGTTTAGGATCTCAAGCTAAGAAGCGCTACTCAGGCCTCGCAGCCAGAATTTTAAGTCTCGATAAGTCCTTGTGATAGGCGATGAGTTTTATTGACTTCCTGTCGACCTCCAGTATCTGACATAGCTTGTTTTATGATCCCAGAAGGATTTGGACAATTGTTGAGTTTCTGTGGACTTGAATTCTCGCAGAAGTGATCGTGACGTATCCTGAGTTTCCGTGCACGATCTAAAGAACTTTAATGCCTGAGTGCAGTTAGACATCTAATATAATTTGAGGTGTGGTAGCTGACTTGTATATCCGCACAGCATTAGAGAGCATCGCTCCTGTAATTTTCATAATTTTTATCGACTCAATCATCATGTAAATAAATCGCTCATTTTAAATATTATTAGATTGTATCGCTGATTTCTTTTCGCAACCATTCGGCGAATTCTTTACAGTCCGTAAGCGTCGCTTTAACTGGTCCCACAAATGTTCTATGGGGTTTAGGTTCGGACTCTGAGAAAGCCAGGGAAGACGTTTTACATCCATATCTTGATACCACTCCTTAACAGAGGCTGCAACATGACATGGAGCATTGTTGTCCTGGAAGTAACATTCGTCCATTCCATAAAATTGCCAGAGCGTTGGAAGAACCTCATTGTCCAAAATGTTCATGTAGGCGTCGGCGTTCAATTTACCATGAACAACATGCAAAGGTCCCGGGCTATACCACGAAAAACACCCCCAAACAAGTGCACCAACAACACCAAACTTGTGAGTTGTAACGATGCACTCGGGTAACAGACGTTCGCCTGGCATTCGCCAAACCCAAGCATGCCTATCCGACTAGAAGAGCGTGTAGTGTGACTCGTCGTTCCATAAAACAGATTTACAGTGGTCCACAGTCCAGGTGAGACGCTGCAAACACCAAGCGAGAATGCCGGGTTTTGTTGAATGGGGTGATGTTTGGTTTGTGCGCGGCAATACATCCGAGGGCATGCAGTTCTTTCCGCAAAGTATTGGGATACACCATAACCCCTGCGGCCTGTTGAAACGCACTGTTGATGATCTGGAGTGGTTCTTACGAACCCCACGCTTCAGGACACGCCGATCCCGTTCGGTTAGTTTACGGGGACGACCAACAAGTGCAGTTCGTGTCCCAACTTCCGTAGTCTTCCACTTCTTCACATGACCAACAGTTGATCGTGGCTGTGATAATTCCACCGCGATTGCGCGAATAGACTTGCCACTAATGTGACAACCAACTATAACACCTCTTTCAAAGTGACTAAGTTCCTTTCATTTCGACATATTGTCACAATTTCACATAGAACTAACGACGCTACCACTTCGCGCATCGTATTTAACCTTAACAGGACACGTGCGAGCACTGCATTTGCATAAAATCCGACATGCAGTCGGATTTTATGCTAATCCGCTGGCGCCGGACCATTATTGTTGGGTAGTATATTATATACAGTCGAACCCCGTTATAGCGATCCCGGTATATAACGAACTCACGGATATAACGAACGAAAATTTTGGTCCTGCCATTTTCCTATTGTATGTAATATAATTAGTATTGTGTCAGTTTAATGTAATCGATTTTAGTCGATTTAATTCATTAATGATTATTTTTAATAGATTTTATCATTTTTTAATACATCATTATTGAATACACATTGCAACTAATGAGTTATGCATTTTGTGAACTGTAGCATTTTTCTTAACTGTTCGGATATAGCGAGCAAAACCTTTGGTCCCTTGAAGTTCGTTATAACGGGGTTCGACTGCATATATATATACAGTGATTTCCGCTTAAAAGAATCACGTTTGTTAATATTGTTTTTGATTCTTATAAGCGGTTGAATCTTATAGCCGAAATTTAGGTTTTTGGACAGGCACATACACACCTATATACACTGCTCAAAAAAATTAGGGGAGCAAGCAAAGAAGTTAAGAAAAGCGTGCGAGACAGCCATGTATTGGCATAAAATGGATAGTACACGCGTATCAATGCGCAATACAAAAAAAAGACGTAAAAAAATTTTGTAATTAAACTTTAATTCTTTGAAAATATGCAAAAAACATGAAAAGATGATTTAGGGCAACAATTTGGTTACATGTAAACGATGAAAAAAAAGTATTATTTAGAAATGATGCAAGATTTTTAATATAGCGTGTGGTCTCCTCGAACAGCTAAGACTGCTGCACACCTGTTTTCCATGGATGCGATGATGTTATCAATAGGACTTTGGGGAATACTGTTCCACTCCTCAAGAAGTGCAATCTCCAAGTCTCGGAGAGTAAAAGGAGGCCTTGGTCTCGCAGCAATGCGTCGTCCGAGCATGTCCCAAACATGCTCGATTGGATTCAGGTCAGGAGAGCACGCTGGCCATTCCATACGCTGTATTGTTTCAACTTCAAGCATGTTCTCCGCAAGACGATCTGTATGCGGTCTGGCATTATCATGCTGGAAAACAAAGGAATCTCCAATGGCTGCAGCGTAAGGTATGACATGAGGTCTCAGTATCTCGTCTGCATACGTTCGGGCCGTCAAAGTACCATTCCGAATGATATGCAGGTCCGTACGTCCA
The DNA here is from genome assembly GCA_907164885.2 of Dolomedes plantarius. Lineage (NCBI taxonomy): Eukaryota > Metazoa > Arthropoda > Arachnida > Araneae > Dolomedidae > Dolomedes > Dolomedes plantarius. The sequence goes on from OU015502.1 coordinate 7,933,761, forward strand.
CCTATGCTAATTCCACGACATACCATAAAACCAGCTCGTCTGTATTGTGACCTTTCACAAACGAATGTGGGGTTATTTCGAGTGCCCCTTTCACTCCATACCAAAACACGTCGGGTGTCACACTCCAGATTGAATCGGGACTCGTCTGTAAACAGCACTTGGCTCCAATCATGTTGCTCCCAACCTCGATGTTGAGCAGCCCATCTTCTTCGGGCCGCACGGTAGCGTGAGGTCAACGGAATGCAGACCATTGGCCTACGTGCATAGAGACCTCCCTGTTGAAGCCTATTGCGTACTGTTTGGCTGGAAACCCTTCGTCCTGTTGCCAAGAGCAACTATCTTTACAGCTGAGTAGCATTGTCTGTTCTGTTTCGTCTGTTCTGTTAACAGTATATACCGGTCATCAGTTGCTGTAGTGGCACGTGGCCGACCTTGCCTTGGTCGACGTCTAACATTCCCCACTTCTGGCGACTCCAACAGCGTCCGCGACATTACGTTGTGTTTGCCCGGATTCAAGTCTGCCTATAATACGCCATGCCATGGATTCCGGTAAATCACATTGTTGAGATATTTTCAAGTCACCTTTTCTCAAAAAGAATAACTGAGCAATCGAATTTCACAGTTAACGCAGTGAAACAGACGTTTCTGCAACATCCCGATTTCCACTCTTATGTTCTTTTTCTGGTTTTTGACGTCATGAACTTTGATTTGCATATGAAGTTTTCTTCTTCTGTTTCCTGCTAGGATTTTAATTATGGATGATTTATTTTATGTTACTTATCGGTGTAAGTATTTGCGTAATTTCGTTAAAACCATGTGCTTCCCTAATTGTTTTGAGCAGTGTATATATATATATATATATATATATATATATATATATATATATATATATATATATATATATATATATATAGATATATATATAAATAAAAATAAGATGAAAGAGAAAACCAGTAATAGCTCTAAAGCTACATGAAGCCAGGAACATCCAACATGTAAAGATAATTATGAATACGGTTTTAGACAGCATTTCTTCATCAGCGGTGTCAATACTGTCTAAAAACCAATGGATTGTTTCTGATGAGTATGATCTATTAAATATATATATATATATATATATATATATATATATATATATATATATAGATTAGATAATTTACCATAAAATACTCTTTAACGTACGTTAATTATCTTTTATTAAAATTATTTTTTATAATTTCAAAAATACAAATTAATTTCTAGACCTATAAGTAGATACACATGATTATAGTAAGAGAAGAAAGAAAATCCAATATTTGTTACAACATACCTGCTTAACAGTTTTAACATTTCAACTACAGGAAGGGTGCAAGAAAAAGTGTTCTATGGTAGTTTGACGTAATGAAGTTTTCAGGAGGCTGTTTATACCTCTTTCAATATCAATAGTATCAGACGAAGATTCACCTTCTAGCTTACATTTCACTGTATTATAACGTACAGAATCTACTAATGTCACGTTTGACTAAGTGACAGTGGACACTTCGCTGAAGATTTAAGTGTTTCAGGGTCCAGGAAGCCACAACTAGGATGAGGGAGGTGGGAAAAGAGTCCCTATCTTTGTTTGTTAGTGGAGAAAAGTGAAATCGGACCCGGACGGGATGCCCCTGGGTCAAGCTAATAGGGCAGTGTTTAGCTAAACCGTTTAAGGGGAAACTATTATGTTATGTCTAACAAAGAAAGGGATGCATTTTACGACTGTATTCCATCCCATCTTATCAGTCTTTCTTTTTAAAAAAAATTTTAAAAAGAATTCCGTACCTTTTGAGGGTTATAGTGACTTTTTTGAAAAAATGAAAGGAAAGCGAAGAGCTGATTCTTAAAACCGGTGGATTGATTCTTCAAAGCGAAAATTTTAACATGGAAAAATACATTTGCTTTTGTTTTTGCGATATTGATTCTTATAACCACTGATCACTATAAGCGGTTGTTTCTGTGTATATATATCTATATATATAAAACAGTTCCGTAACTGACTCATTCATTCATTCATTCACTGACTGACTGACATACAACGCACAGACCAAACCGCTGGACCTAAAGGGCTGAAATTTTGCATGGCGATTCTTCTAATAGTGTAGGGGTGCACTAAGAAAGATTTTTCTAAAATTCTTCTTAGATTTTTTTAAATTAAATTTTTAAGCTGTTTTTTAAACTTTTTTTACGTTTGCATTTAAAATAATACATTGCGGATTATAAAATTTATATCACGAGAAAGATCATAAAAGTTCCTTCAAAATGAAATCTTTTTCGAACCTTTACCTTGATTTTCTGATTTTTGGTGAATTTTTAAAGATTAATTTCTAGAATTTTATTTATTAAATGTTGATCACGTGATTTCTTTTTCTGGTACTTTAAATAAATTTATCGTCACGTGCATAACAACTAAATAGACAAAAATGATATTCTTTTTCTTTCTAATTCAGCAGACGATTGGATATTATCCAAAAAAAATAAATATCCCTTACGATTTTTTTATAAATATATATATATATATATATATATATATATATATATATATATATATATATATATATATATATATTTTGGCATTAATTGCATACATTGACCGTTGTATTTAATTTGAATGTACTCCGTAGCGAAGCGCCGGTTTTCAGCTAGTCTATATATATAAAACAGTTCCGTAACTGACTCATTCATTCACTGACTGACTGACTGACATACAACGCACAGACCACACCGCTGGACCTAAAGGGCTGAAATTTTGCATGGCGATTCTTCTAATAGTGTAGGGGTGCACTAAGAAAGATTTTTCAAAAATTCTTCTTAGATTTTTTTAAATTAAATTTTTAAGCTGTTTTTAAAACTTTTTTTACAATTGCATTTAAAATAATACATTGAGGGTTATAAAATTTATATCACGAGAAAGATCTTAAAAATTCCTTCAAAATGAAAATCTTTTTCGAACCTTTACCTTGATTTTCTGATTTTTGGTGAATTTTTAAAGATTAATTTTTAGAATTTAATTTATTAAATGTTGATCACGTGATTTCTTTTTCTGGTACTTTAAATAAATTTATCGTCACATGCATAACAACTAAATAGACAAAAATGATATTATTTTTCTTTCTAATGCAGCAGACGATTGGATATTATCCAAAAAAAAATAAATATCCCTTACGATTTTTTTATAAATATATATATATATATATTTTACATCAATTGTATACATTGATCGTCGTATTTATTATAAATATATATATATATATATATATATATATATATATATATATTGGCATTAATTGCATACATTGACCGTTGTATTTAATTTGAATGTACTCCGTAGCGAAGCGCGGGTTTTCAGCTAGTATATATATATATATATATATATATATATATATATAAAGTTTTAAGCTTATGTGTTTGAAAATTAAAATTTGTTATTTGATCAGCTTGTTTTTTAATCTGTTTATTTTGTTTCTTGTTCTCATTTCAGAGCATAGAACTATTCAGCTACATTGGTGGTTATTTAGGAATGTGGTTGGGATGGTCTCTTGTAGCCATACTCGACTTGTTTGAAATAATTTTCATGATATGTAGATATCCTTTCACCCACAGGGTTAAACAAACCAGACTGCCCGCAAGGAAGCCTTTCATTATGGATGATTATTTCTACTGATCAATAAATTTTTCATATGTTGTTTGTGGCAACCAAAATTTTTGGACTTATTCGTACGTTGAAATTAAAAATGCAACGTTGTTTCTAATCCCCATAAAAATGGAGAAATTTTTGTTTTGTTTCCACCACTGTTGACAAGTTCCGTTTACTTGCTTCAAAGCAATACCATATTTATAGAAGACATTAAAATAGCAAACTCAAGACAAGAGAAGCCGTGAAGAACACGAAAGGAGATGGAGACGTTTTTGATAAATCTATCATTTGACACGATGGTATCCTATTGAATACCTGAGTGAAACATAACTCATTTCTGGGCTCAAAGTAGCCTAGTTGTAGTGCATCCACTTTTGGTGCTGAGGGTGCTCGGATCGAATCCAGACAAGCGCCATTCAATACCTTCGTGCTTAAGTCGGACATGGGCATGTTATATCTGTACACCGGAAAGTCCCTCTATGATGTCAGAGAGGGTGGGAGAGTGTATGATCCCCCCCAGATGTCGCGCCTGGTCAAAATGGAGATGGCACCGGTCTAAATCAAATTCCGACAAGCGCCCTTAAATACCTCCGTGTCTAGGCCGGATATGGGCACGTAAAATCCGTAGACCGGGACGCTCATCATGAGGCCAGAGAGGGTGGGAGAGGGTACGATCTCCCCAGATGTCGTCCCTTGGGTGCTCGGTCAAAACTGAGGTGGCACCTGGTTCAATCGAACTCCGAACCTTGGGGTGCAATTATAAACCGGAGCCGTACCCTTCAGCCCGCTAGCCTATATGGACCTGGTCAGGGATACTTCCGACCAAAGGGCATTAGAAACAACAACAATAAATTATTTCTAAAATACAATGCGGTCTACTAGATTAATCAATAATCCTTCATCATGTTGGTGAGGAATATCTCATAATTACTGTGAATTAAATTCACGTAAAAAAGAAAGAATATAGGAATCTTGTAATACAATGAGGTTCGTCGGTTCGAAGCACTGCCATAATTTATTTGGAACACAAGTTATAATAACTGAAACTTTCGCTACAAGAGGATAGAAACACGCATGCCAAACGCAGGGCTCGAACCCACGTACTCTTGACCCGAAGACAAGCGTCCTAGCCATGTATTAAAAAAGAGAGGCAATCAAGAGTTGTTACTTTCATATTTAATTGAACAAACGCAATTCGGTTACCATATTATTACGAATTTTACGAGTCTATGGTAATCTCGCCAAATATGAGAGTTATCGCCAAATTGGCGATGGATTTGGTAACTTATTTTGGTCGCCAAATTTGGCGATAGGGCGCCAAATGGTCGCCAACCTTCTAGAACTTTCTGGGATCTTCTAGTGATATCTAGCTGGTTGACCGATAGAGGGCGCTTTGGAAGTCTATAAATATACCTGACATTGGCATTGGAACTCAGTGTGTTCTTTTCTGCTGAGAACTGAATGTATTGAAAGTGCATTAGGCGTATATTGTACTGAAAACTCTGTTTTGAGAGTTTTCTGCTGTATAGAAGGCAGTTGTAACGTGTTTTCTGTTTGAATTTGTGTATGCGCCTGATGAATTTACAGAATAATAAATTTTATTTTGTGTACACTTTCTGAAGAAATTTTATTCAGTCCTATCGAACCCAGGAAAAAGGAAGAATATCATGCATTTTTAGTCAGTAGCATCTGATAAACGAACATGCGTTTTGCTGTGATAATAAAACTAAATTTCTCTCTTGGAAGTGTGTTGGTGTCCATACGTAAAACAGTTTCGGGGTCAGCCTGTGATAATAGCCGCAATTCTAAGCAATTTCTCTTCTTTTATTTGAGGTTCAGCGACATTGAATGCCTAAAATTTAATGAGATTCATGCTTTAACCTTTTCGCTACTTTGGCTTATGTATTTCGAAGATTTCATGTACTTGGTGTGGCAGGAAGACACCAAAATTCAATCATCGGAATTTATAATCTGATATACTCTACTGAAATTGTAGTATGAAAAAAATGGCACATACTGTCCGACCACGGAAGCAAGGTCCCTGGAAGCTGTTACGCATGCGCGAGAAAAGCTAGTCTACTTAGAAAATAGGGGAAAACGTCATATTTTCGGATGTGTTTGTTTGTGAAATACGGAATGTATTTCAGACTGCTTTTTGTCCGCAATTTTAAAGTTATTTTTTAAAACTTTATTTTTGATCGAATATGTGAATAACAATTTCAAAATAATAAAAAGAAAGAAGCAAATCTATTTTAAAAATAGGAGTTTTATAGGAGTGGATATTTTCGGATTACATCACAATCAAAATTATCTAAAGCTACGTTTTCGGTAGTTCTTTTTTTCTGAAGTTTCCTCGGAGATTCAAATTTTGGAGTTTCTTCACCCTTTGCTTCTCTGCGTATTCTTTTTACACTGGACATTGATATCCCGGTCATTTCACTAGCTCTCTTTAGGGATTGTGAAAGTGGAACAATAACATATCCTTCTAGTGCTTCTTTATCACACAATTTAATTACATTGTGTATTATACGTTTACAATCACTACGGAACGGTTTATTACGAGCAGTTGTGTTGGGTAAAGGATCCATTAATTTTAATATAATAATCAAAATAACAGACGAGGAAAAAGCAAGCAAGCGCAGTTAGTAACCGATTCTAAAGAATGTCGAGAGACTACAAGACTTTTCCCCCTCCTTCCTCAGCAGCCTTACCTACAGCGTGAATAGAATCGTCTTGGCACTATGCCAACCGTGGTTCTTCGTACTGTGGTCGGACTGTATTTCCAAACTGATTTTCATATAAGGTACAATACGCGTATGAAAACTCTATCACTGTTAGTTGCAATTTCTAATGCCGCCTGGCCGGAATTTATTCCACACTAGGTCAACGTTGGTTAGCGGGCTGAAGGGTGCGAATCCGGTTTATAATGACGCTACAAGTGTCGGAGTTTGATATAGCCAGGTGCCACCGCAATTTTGATAGACCATCCCAAGGGGCGGCGTCGGGGGCATCGTACCTTCACTCATCCCCTGACCTCATAGAGGGATTTTCCGGTTTATGGATTTAACAGGTCCGTATCCGGCCTATACGCGGAAGTATTTAATAACACTTGCCCGGATTCGATACGAGCACCCTCAGCACCGAAAGCCGACGCGCTACCACTAGGCTAGCTCGGGCCCTCCCTGTTGTTAAATTACTTAGTAGCGAAAGGATTGACAATACTGTCATCTACATCAGACAGTTGCTAGTTGAATCTCCTGTCCTTAATCTGTATCAGGGACAGATTAAGGACCAGCCAGCTCTAAAGAATCTGCTACCGGCTTTCTTTCTCAAAACACATATGAGACCGACTTTAGTGCTTCATACTTTGAAAGATCTCTTCGATCTACCACTGCATCTTTCAGTTTTGTATTCTAGAACAGTGACCTTTTCTGATCACCTGTTGTTGTTGCTTATATCCCTTGCCTACACGCTATCACTAGGCTACCTCTGGCCCTCTCTGATCACCTATTTGCCACCATGGCTCGCACTATGCGCGTTTCATATTTAAGCTGTTGGTGAAGAAATTAGTATCGACTTTCACGAATGCACGAATAGATAATTTGGTGATTTATTGCGAATATTTTAAGGGTTTTTTTCTCCTTCTTTTTATCCAAGAAATAAATATAACAAACTTTCCAAATTACGTAGAGTTAACTATAATTTATCACAGTTCTGCATTACCGTATTTACATCATTCTAGACCTTGAAAGCGACCAGAAATAATCCCAAAATATTAATTCAAAGAGGAAACTGACGGTAAATTTTGTAGTGCAGTGTGCAGAACTTAATTGAAAGTATAAAATCCCACTTCGGATTCAATCGATTGAAAAAAGTTTCGCCAAAGATCTGTTGGCTATCCCTTCACTAGACAATCACTTTTCTGGCAATATTTCTAGATCAAGTAATTGAAATTGAAAAAGTAAACAAGATTCTGTGTGCTAAAGTAACTAAATGAGAATAACTGCTTTCTCTTCAGGACGGGGTCATATTTGAAACAATATTGCAGAAATCTTACCAAACATAGATAATCTAGAGCAGGGGTCTCCAAACTTTTTAGCCTAGGGGCCACACTGACTCCTTCACTTAAGTCCCAAGGGCCAACACTTAGCTAGCTAGCACATCATACCAACATACTGTAGTTTTAAATTACGCGCAAATTAACTTAAAAACATTTCCACTAGTAAGCTTGATCCACAACTGCAAGCAATTGTCAGTGGAAAGTTACAGCTACATAAATCTCATTAATCATAATTATGTTTAATTTCATTATGTAAATTACCTATGTATGTCACTTATTGTATGTTTTTGGGATAAATCTGTTATCATTAATTACAGTTAAACTGTTCAACGTCATTATGTATGTCAGTTATTGCGTTTCTGAATAGGTCGTTAAATAAAAACATGTGATTATTATTTTGTTTGATTTACTTAATTGTAAACTTTACAATGTAATCAAAATAAACTATGGCGGGCAGGATTGTTGGGCCGTAGTTCGGAGACCCCTGATCTAGAGCATGACAAACTTTTCTCCCTCTGCACAATTTGGCGTCATATGCTAACCATTTATATAATTTTACCCATCACTGCTAAAAGTATGAATAATCTTTTTAATGAAATGATCATTCATCATTTTGATGGATCTAAAGATCCTTTTAATGAACATCGGTAAAAAGATGAATCTTCCTTTGTACCATTGTTCATCATTAATTCACCAATAATTCCTCGATCAGTAGTTCATCACTAATTCATCAACCATTAATACTCAAATTAATAAGTAAAAATATGAATGGAACAAAAAAAAAATTGCATCGTAATTCTTATTTAAACTCTATTTTATTTTTCCTTCTCTGCGACATTTTTCTACATCATTTAAACGATTTCAAACATTTCGGCGAAAGAAGCTTTTACTACTGCAAATGTCTTTTCAAAGCGAAAACAATTTCATCATCTTAAGCGGCCGGCAAAGGGCATTTTGACCCACTCCGTTTCCGAGTCTCTGTTTTCTTTGGTAAGTTCTCGTACGGTGCTCTGGTCATCGACGCAGCAGAATTCATATCTGTGAATTTCGGTGAAAGGCGAGAAGACGTCTATCATGTCCCACATTTCAGCACTTGCATTCCACACACAGGGGGAAAATCTCGGAGCCGACATCCCCGCGGGACAGTCGTCGAATACCATGAGCTTATCTTCCAATATCACTGCATGGGGTTGTTCGTAGTAGAACGGCAGGGGTGTAAACACTTCCCACCCGTCTGTCTTCGGATCATACATCTCAACTACTACTGTGGCGTCGTTCCCTGCAGTCCTCCCCCCTAAAATATACATGCATTCGCGGAATCCGATAATTGCAAACTGAGTCCTGAATAGCTTGGGACTGTTTATCTCCATCCAGGCATCGTGAAACGCGTCGTACACCACTGCTTCCATTTCTAGTGTTTCGGAATTTTCGTTATAGCCGACGACATAGAGTATTTCGTCGACCACAGAGGCTCCACAAATGCTCATTCGGGGAACTGGCGCGCCGTATACCCATATTTCTCTGTCAGGTTCGTAGTATTCAACGTCCGATAACTGAGTATTTGACATGAAGATATATCCACCGATGACGTAAATCCGTTGACTACCTTTGACTACCCAGTAATTTTGGCGGGAAGTGTGGATGCACTCCTTGTCTTGCCATGTCTTTCTGACCAAATCAAACGTCTTCATCCGATTCGAAACTGTGTTGAACAGGAACAGGAACTTGCCCAGGGAAATCAGAATGTGGAAATTAATGTCGGTTTCGCCGATTTTTTGCCAGATGTCTAACTTCTCGTCGTAGGTGAGAAAAATCTCCAGAGTACTAGTTGGATACGGGAAAGTTTTTCGACGAACAAAAACGTACATTTTGCGAGGACATCTAGGGTAGATCACATCAGAGTGAGCAGTCTCGTAAGATATCCATTTCGGCGCATTGACCAATTCGGCAAGATACGCATCCTGGCAAAATATATTGTCCTGAAATATAGGGTGCTTGGCAACACATGATTTCAGCAGATAATTCACCGCATTCCATCTCACACAAAATAAAAGTTCCGGGACATTCTGCAGTCTCTCGCTCGTGTTTTTGTTGACCCAAATGACAATAGCCTTCCAAACAGTGTCTTCATCTGGAACATTTAGACTGTCATCGCCTAGTAATTTCTTAAAGACCCATAATGGCAACTCCGTAATGTCCGAGTTGCACTTATTCACGAGGCTTCCAAAACGAACCTGCACAAAACGGTAGCAGTGGTCAGCAAGTCCTAATCTCTCCACGGAAAGAGAAGCAACCAGCAAAGATATGCAGCAGTCCAGGGATATTTCTTGCAGAGCAAACTGTTTACAATGCATCAGCAAGGAGTCGATTAGGAGGTAATCGGCCGCTATTATGATGGTAGCTATATTTTCGTCATCTAAATAAACTTCTCCAGAGTATAAAAATATCAAAATGTTTTCCAAAACGCTGCGATCAAACCCTAGATTTATGCTATCATTCTTCTCCCCGAAGGTACTTCTAAACGAGGCTTGAAAATAGCCGCTTCCTTTCGACAAAAACAGCTTGTGTACTTCGAACCGAGCTCCATCATGAGTGCAAATGGTAGCGTCGCTGAACTGGTCTAATTTATAGAAAACACTGCTGTTGAAAAGATTATTGAATGATCTGCCATTCAACGCCATATTAGGAAAAGTTTAAGAAATTTTTTTTTAATGTTCTATTTGTTTTACTGAAGAGGGATAGTAAAGATTTAAACTGACATAACTGGCCAGATGTTCCGGAAAATTATTACAGGGAACATCCAATATCAATTATTCTATCTCTTTAAAACATACAATTGCGACTTGTTTTATTGATAAAGTGAATTATTTTTAGTGCATTAACTTAAATAACTAAATAATATTTATGAAAACTATCATGGGAAATACCGAATAAGGTTTTGCTTTTAAAATACTCATTAACAAAAATAAAATAAGGCTGTTTAAATGTATTGTTGAAATCAACAGTTACAAATAAATTGCTTTATTTAGCTCTAACTGTTTCACGCGCAAGAGACGATACATAATGATTTTTTACAACAATTAGAGTTTATTCGCTCTTTTCATTATTCAGAATAAAATAAAATTCCTCTGGACATCTAAATAAAATAATGCGAACTTGCAATGCCCTCTAGATTTAGGCTACTATAAGGAAATTTTGAAAACACCACAATCTTTAAGTACTAACCCTACTTCTCTTGTGTACTAACTCTATTCACTATTGGGTTCGCTCACTTCAGTATTATCCCATGGAGAAAATGAATCCAAGGATTGCTGACCTGGTTTTAAATAATTACAAGATAAAAAGAACTTTTTATATACCATGCTTTTAAATTTTCTGTTGAATCATATAAACTTGACAATTCTATGTATTAATAAATACTTTTTAAAATTTTTTTTGATGAATTATCCCATCAACTTGAAAGAAAATGATCAAATGCGTAATAAAGAGGTATCAAATGCGTAATCAATCAAGTTTAACTTTTCGTTTCCGTCCAGGTTGATAGATGGCTGCACCATTCTACAAAACAAAATTAACTGAAAATGAATTCAATTCTGCTGAGAGATGGCTAAAAGTATTAAAATAACGCATTGTCATCGTGTTCTGAGCTATTCTAAAAGTTTCAAATGTCTAGCTAGTCGGGAAGTTGGTTAAAAATCGATTCCAAAATTTGTACTGGACAAACAAACAAACAAGAAAGCGAGTTAATAAAAACATGGTAATAAAAGATAAATAATTGTACTTTGTAATAGACAAAGAAATTTTACACTTCGGGGCATTTTGCTGTTTTTTTTAAACAAATATTTTATTATTTAAATTATTCGGGGGGGGAGGGGGGGAATCTGGTATAGCATGTTTGCTCCTAAATTCCTTTGGTGGACGAAATTTATCAAATGAATCCTGTTCCAAGGTGCAGAAAAGTTCGGGCGACCTGAAAATACATTTTTTAATGGAATATCAGCATTTATGAAGCTGTCAAAAATAGACACAGTTTGTCCATAGATTAACATTAAGTTGAGCGAATCCCATAGACTTAGCACACAGCAGCCTTAATGAAAAGCATATTCACCTCTATATGCACAACAGTCGTTAATGAAGTGGTTGATTATGTTTCTCCTGCGACTGAGTAACTATATTTCAAGCTATAAACAGAGCGACTCCCGTTACAGGTACAACACAGGATCTTTCCTTTCCATAAAACACTAATTATCGGTTCAAGTTTAGCTAGCGCACGATTAATAATTGCAAGATAAAAAGAACTTTTTATATACCATATTTTAAATTTTCTGTAGAATCATATAAACTTGACAATTCTATGTATTGATAATAAACACTTTTTAAAAATTTTTTTGATGAATTATCCCATCAACTTGAAAGAAAATGGTCAAATGCGTAATAAAGATGTATCAAATGCGTAATCAATCGTTTAGCTCGAGAATTGGAAGTTAACTTGCGTTTAACTTTTCATTCCCGTTCTGGCTGATAGATGGCTGCACCATTCTACAAAACAAAATTAACTGAAAAAGAATTCAAACCTGCTTAAAGATGGCAATGTCTAGGTAGTCGGGAAGTTAGTTAAAAATCGATTGCAACATTTGTACTGGACACACACACACACACGAACAAACAAACAAGAAAGCGAGTTAATAAAAACATGGTAAAAAGTAAGCAGGGTTCGAGGTAGCCTAGTGGTAGTGCTTCGGCTTTCGACACTGTGGGGGGGGGGGAGGTACTCGGCTCGGATCCCGACAAGCGCCATTCAATACATCAGTGTCTAGACCAGTGGTCGGCAAACTCATTAGTCAACAGAGCCAAATGTCAACAGTACAACGATTGAAATTTCTTTTGAGAGCCAAATTTTTTTTAAACTCAAACTATATAGGTAGGTGCATTGTTATTAATTTAATTAGGATACTCCAAAGCTGGCTTTTGTCAAACACGTCCTCAATCTGAATGAGGTACGTTCGCTGAGGTCGACCCCTTCCAACTCTTCCACCCACACTCGTTTTGTATACTTATTTCGTCTATCTCCATTCGTTCATACTCTCTGTATGTCCAAACCATCTCAACATACCTTTCTCAATCCTCGACACTACATTTTCTTTCACTCCACAGCGCTCCCTAAAATTAACTTAATAAACTGTACTTAAAGTTTTATGTCTTAGTTAAACGATAGGTATGTTGAATAAAACTTGATATCATACTTAATATCGATATTATTTATTGATAAAATTAAAATGTAAAGTATCCATAAAATTAAATCATAACAATGACAGACAAACACTAATATGAACAATGGCCTCGCATCTCCTAGTTCAGGGATGGCGAAACGTTTTCTAACGCGTGTCAAAAAAATGTCTTGAAACCGTAGAAATTAAAACCGCGTGTCACTGAAAAAAAAATTTTTCGGTCTTTGGAAGACCTTCGGAAATTAAAAAAATTATACGATATATAGTTAAAACAAAAACATATTTAACTTTTTATTGTGATTTGTTTAAAACTATCAATATCAGGAAGAAAATAAGTACAAAAATTATCGAACTTAATGTGACACTTGTTGTCTTTCGGACGAAAATGTATTTATACGTGTTTCGATATTTGTAACTTTTAATCGTACACACGCAGCGTACAAGTCGATGCCGAGGCGATTTATATTCTTACTTTTAATAAAATTCACTGTCGAAAACAACTGTTCGCAAACGTAGGTTGATCCAAACATTGTCAAAGGAGCTTGTACCGTAACTTGGCCAATAAATCACACTTTCACTTTAGGAAAGACATCAGGTAGCGTTTTCTTAACTTTATTTACGGCACAGAACACACACACACTATATACAACAGAATTATATAGAAGAAGTAAAAACACATCACCACACTCAAACTTATCTCTCAAGCATCCCCCTCTCACAAGAGGGTAATGACCTTCTCCCCACCAATTCTTTTCTTCTTGACGCATGCGCTTAGAAACAGCTCGGGGGACTTAACTCGCACGCAGACTTTTTGGGGGTGAGATATAGTACGGTACAACTCCTCTCCTCCCCGAGGACTTTTAGAGCAGGTTGTTCTGCGAGAAAAGGTAGGGAAAAACAAAACACAGCGAAAGAAAACAGTGCAGTGCCAAGGCTGAAAGTTACAGTGGCAATACATAAACTTAAAATACCTTAAATGCTATAAGTAATAGAAATCGTACATAACACAAAATTCAACATATACTAATAACAGGAAGAAATTATTATGGAATTAGTACAATAGTTTAATATTGTTTACAACAGAAACCTTCCTTTTCTACTATTTCTTTTCTTAGGCAAATAAAAACAAGCAAAACGAACAGTCTTTACAAAAATAAACTTCATAAAATAAACAAAATTAAACAGTGAGAAAGGAATTTTTTTTTTCGTTTAATCTGGCCATGGAACACGGCTAAGGCTATCAGCATTTTTGTGTAAAGTTCCTCGACGATGCACTACTTCATAATTGTATGGTTGAAGTCCTAATGCCCAACGCATTAATCTGGGGTTTGAGCTGGCATTTGTACTGAGCCACACTAATGGATTGTGGTCGGTTTGTATTTTGAATTTTTGTCCATCAAGATAACAATGCAGTTTCTTTACAGCCCAAACGATAGCGGCACATTCCTTCTCAGTGGTAGAATAACGTCTTTCCGTTTCAGAGAATTTCTTACTGAGAAACAGCACTGGATGTTCTTCTCCTTGGTCGTCCACCTGAGAAAGAACGATTCCCATTCCTAAATCGGAAGCATCGGTTTGAAGTAAAAATTCTCGACTAAAATCAGGTGCATATAAGACTGGTTGACAACTAAGAATCCTTTTTAATTCGTGAAAAGCAGACTCACACTCTGGCGACCAATTTATACACCCTCTTTTATTTTTTCCTTTCAAAGCTTCAGTTAAAGGTGCAGCAATTACCGAAAACATGGGAATATATCGGCGATAATAGCCGGCTAACCCAAGGAAAGCTCGCATTTCAGTTTTAGTAGATGGAGCTGGGAACTGTTTGATAGCCTGGACTTTTAACTCGGTAGGTGTTCTTTGGTTCTGTCCAATATAGTGTCCCAAATATTTGACATATTCTTGTGCAAACATACACTTTGAAGATTTAATTGTTAGGTTTGATTTTGAAATTCTGTTTAGGACTTTATCTAAATGTTTAACGTGATCTTCCCAATGACTAGAAAAAATTGCTACATCATCTAAATATGGCACGGCGAATTCTTCACACCCTTGCAATAATTCAGCCATCATTTTGCTAAAAAAGTACGGGGCATTCTTTAGCCCGAATGGCATTCGTAAAGGACGATAACTTCCAAAACTGGTAACAAATGCCGCCAATTTTTGCGATCTTTGACTGAGAGGTATCTGCCAGTACCCCTTGGCAAGGTCTAGGACAGTAATGAATTTCGCCGAAGAAACAAGTTCTACTCTTTCTTCGATGTTTGGGAGAGGAAAATATTCAGTCTTTGTGACTTCATTTAGCCTGCGATAGTCAATGCATGGTCTTGGATCTCTGCCTGGAACCTCTACAAGGATCATGGGAGATGTGTAATCAGATACTCCAACCTCAATGACTTTATATTGCAACATCTTTTCAATTTCGCATCTCAAAATTTCAGTCTGTCTGGGAGACATTCGATATGGTTTTGCTCTTACCGATTTATCATCTATTAATTCTATGTCATGTTCAACCAGATGTGTCATACCAGGCTTATTAGAAAAGGCTTTAGAATATTTTAATAAAAGATCCTGCAACTGCTGAATTTGACAGGATTCCAATCTTTTCTCCAACTGACTCTCTTGGACAATTTCAGCAAAATTAAAAATATTGGGATTTGACTCCATGCTTGGGAAATCAATGTAAAGCTCTGGTTGTTCAACAGCTTCGCTACAATCTAGAAAATTAATCAATTCTGGTCTCGAATGGTAGGGTTTCAAAAGGTTTACATGATAAATTTGGGACGTTTCTTTCTTATTCGGCGTGCTGACGATGTAGTTAGTATCCGAAATCTTACTCAGAATTGTTCCTGGTCCGGTCCACTGGACTGCCAGCTTATTTGTTTTATTTGTAGCCAAAATGAGAACTAAATCTCCTTCTTTAAACTCTCTTTTCACAGCGTTCTTATCATACCACGTCTTCCGTTTACTTTGAACCTCTTCCATTTTTTCAACCGCAAGCTCTTGACATCTCTTAAGTCTACTTAGCAATTCAAAAACGTATTCGACAACTGTATTCTCAACTTCAGGCGGATGCAACCAACTCTCATACAATAATGTCAGGGGAGTTCTCAAATTCTTGCCATGCACTAACTCCGCTGGTGTAAACCCTGAGCTTTCATGAGTTACAGTTCGTAATGCAAAGAGAGCTGAGTGAATATGTTGTTCCCAATCTGGTGCGGCTTCTAAGCAAAGAACTCGTAAAATACGCTTTATCGTACGATGGAAACGTTCTATGGGATTACTCTGAGGATGATAAACAGAGCTATGAGCAATCTTGATTCCAAATCGTGTCAAAAATTCCGCTGTAAGAGCACTCATGAAGGATGTTCCTTGGTCACATTGAATTTCCTTTGGAAACCCCATTCGGCTGAAAATTTGCAGTAAAGCATCTACAACAGATACTGAACTAATATCTGTGACAGCGACCGCATCCGGATATTTCGATGATAAACACATTGCAGTGATTATATATTTCTTCCCAGTAGGTGTAACAGGTAATGGTCCACACGCATCTACATTTATTTTAGAAAAAACTTCTTGAATAACAGGAACAATTTTCATTGGAGCTTTCTTTTTGTCATTTGGTTTTCCTGCTCTCTGACAAGCATCACAACTGCGTACATAATTTTCCACCTCTTGGAAACACTTTGGCCAGAAAAAATGTCTTGCCAAAATATCCTTGGTCTTTGTCACGCCGAGATGTGCTGAAGTACCTTCGTGGCATAGAGCTTTTAAACGCTCTCGATATTCTACAGGAATAATTAGTAATAGCCTTTGTTTTCCGGTTTTATCAAATTTTCTTTTCAACAGCAAGTTACCTTTCACGATATAAATTTCTTTGGACGTATCTGCAGATGAGGTTTCACCTGCCTTTTCAAACAATGGCTGCAAATCCTTGCATTGCTTCTGTGCAATAGCAAAAGTCTCCTTATCTACTTTCAAAAGTGAGAGGGAGGGGTCATCCTCTTTTATACACGGAAGAAATGATTGATTCTTGTCCAACTCACTATCTTCCTGATGGACTGTTGCACTTTCTAATTCAGTTGTCGCTTCTTCTTTTTCTTCAAGCTCTCTTTGAAGCTGTTTTTGCCTTCTTGTCTGCATTGCATTCAACTGGCATGGGAGAACATTTTGTTCCTTCATGTCATTTAGCAAAGAAGCAGTTCTGTTTCCTAACAAATATCTGCCTTGATCTAATTCATCCCTAATTACTGCTGCCTTCGTGATAACAATTCCAAAGTCACCAACCAGTTTCACTTCAGCTAAGGGTAAATAGGTGGGAGCAAGATCTAAAGGTTGTTGTACCCATACATGTTCTCCAGTAAACATATTTGGAGTGATGTATTTTTGGCATACAATGTCTATACTTGCTCCAGAATCCCGTAAAATAGGCATGTCAAATCCATTTACTTGCCCCATCGTGGTATAGGGTAGCAAAAACTCGTCTTCGCCTCCTCCGATTCGATTTACGCTTGCAGCTGATTCCGGGATTTTCTTCAGTTTAGGGCACTGAGGTCTGATGTGCTGATAAGAGCCACATTCATAACATTGTGGTCGTCTTCTTTTTTCAAAAATTTCATCTCTTTTTGGCCATCTGGGTTGCTCTATCCTCTGTTGGCCTTCAGCTCTAGCCTGAGTGTTATTCTCTAACTTGTCTCTAGAGTCAGAAGCAAATTTCTGTTTGGACTTCGGAGCAAATCTTTCTTCAGTTTTGTTAAGATTATTTTTCTTTCTAACATTCCCTCTGACATTTTCATAAGCATCAAGTTTTGATGCCAAATCACTCGGAAAAATCATTTCGATCCATTCGTCAATAAAGTGATCACGAATTTCGACGGGAACACGGCGTTTTAATTGATCAGTTACCATTAATTTAAGTAACTGTTCAAAAGTTGAGATTCCTAAACCCTTCACCCACTCTCTGCAATAATTTTCCAGTTCATACACATAGTCTCCCCATGTTGACTCGGCACCTCTCTGATGCTTAGCAAATTTCTGGCGAAATTTTTCAGGACTAAGTTTGAACCTCTTCAGGAGCAAATTCTTGACATGCTCGTACTTTTTAGCGTCTTCTGCAGGTTCACGAGCTATCAACTCTGTTACATCATAGGGAAGCAATCCTAGAAGATGGGACACCCAATCTACAGACTCAATCTGTGCCCATTCAGCTTGTCTCTCAAAAAGTTGGAGGTACAAGCTAATATCGCTTTCTTTTTCATCAAACCTTTGAATCAATTGCCGGAGGTCAACTTTCGAACGGGAGGATTCACTACTAACTGGTCTTGCAACAGTTCCAAGTCTTAATTTTTCCAATTCAAATTCATGCTCTTTTCTCCTTTTCTGCTCCTCAAATTCTCGTTCTTCTCTCTTTTTCTTCTCCTCAAATTCTCGTTCTTCTCTCTTTTTCTTCTCCTCAAATTCTCGCTCTTCTCTCCTTTTCTTCTCTTCTTCTCGTTCTTTCCTGCTGTCTATGATTACCGTAAGTTGTTCCATGACAAAATCTTCTTCATAATTTTTGCTCTGTATAATCAGGTTCTTGATGTCGGCTATTTTAAATTCAGCCCTTACTTCTAAACCTAATTCTTCAGCTAAAAGTTTTAGATCTTCTTTCTTTCCTCGACCAAGAAAAGCCATATTTGTAGGCAAATAGCTTCGTAGACTCAAAAAATTTAGGACTATTCAAACAGAAATCGAAATTACTGGCCCAAATAAAAAATGGCTAACTATAACTTTTGTCACTATCCCAAGTAGAACAACAGTAAATAGATTTACTTAAACTTAAAATAATTAAGTAAAGCTTTTTTTTTTTTTATTAAAACGATATAAAATCTCAATTTAAGTAACTGACTTTACTTCTGTTTCAGAAACGTAACTAAAATGATTACTTTGGATTTCCTTGAAATCAATTATTCATACGTAACATAATATATTTTACACTTGCAACACTCAATGCCAATTTCAAAATAATTAACACAATTAAATACACTTATTTAAAATATCTAAAATATTTCTATCTGAGCAATGATGCTCCACCTGTTAGCATGATATACATACAATTAAGACAAATTAATTCCGTTTACGACAATTCTTAGATTTTAAAAACTGTGCACTTCAGAACGCAAATATATATATATACACAAGAAATAATAATAGTTGGCATTGATGCCCCACGACACTTTAAAAAAAATCATACAAAATTAGCTTTGTGATGACTAACTTAGTTTCTTAATTTTTGCAATGATGCAATAACTCAATATTATTGATACCCAATAAAACAAAACAAAATATATATATATATATATATTCTTTCAATAGAACAATGATGCTCGCATTAATACACCATGGCAATGATGCCAAGAATATAAACAAAAGTTTCAAATAAGCAATGATGCTTAAACATTTAATTAATTCAATGGCAATGATGCCCAAGGAAAATTACACTTAATATATATTTCTTTTCATCAGAACAATGATGTTCACATTAATATACTATGGCAATGATGCCAAGAATATACACAAAGGTTACAAATAAGCAATGATGCTTGAACATTTAATTTTTGCAATGATGCAATTAATTCAACGGCAATGATGCCCAACATTTCATCTATTTACTCAAAAACATGAACAATAAAAGCACTTTCACTTTTGCCACTGCAACAAACAGGAAACAAAAAATTGCTTGGCACTCACCGATCTTGCTTCTAAATCCAAACTCGACATTCCGAACGAAGGCAGGTATTCAACTCACATCTGTATCGTCGGTGGATTTTGTACCACCGCTATCCACCATTTAAAGCTGTACCGTAACTTGGCCAATAAATCACACTTTCACTTTAGGAAAGACATCAGGTAGCGTTTTCTTAACTTTATTTACGGCACAGAACACACACACACTATATACAACAGAATTATATACAAGAAGTAAAAACACATCACCACACTCAAACTTATCTCTCAAGCATCCCCCTCTCACAAGAGGGTAATGACCTTCTCCCCACCAATTCTTTTCTTCTTGACGCATGCGCTTAGAAACAGCTCGGGGGACTTAACTCGCACGCAGACTTTTTGGGGGTGAGATATAGTACGGTACAAGCTCTTGTTAAGTTTTTCATCGACATTAGCGAATTAGGTAACGAGTTCCATTCAGTTAAAATAATATTTTCGGTGCTTGTTGTTAAAATATATTCCTCACAATTTTCCAGATCTTGTAATTTTTTTTTTCTAACTTTAGGTTTAGTTCTGCAAATTTATTCCTCCGTACAACACTGTTGTGAAATTCAACCATTTCCGTTTCTAAGTTATAAATTTGAAGCCAATCGAAAGAGGATAATTTAAGTTTTCTCCATTTCACGAAATTGGGAGAATCTTTCGTCAAATATTTCTTTTGCATTCGCTAGTACTGAAGAAGAGCGTTTTAAGACTTCTGTTTGGCAAAAAGAGGAAAAAATTAATTTCAAACAATTATTTTTTACAAATTATTTCTAGTACAAATTAGATTATAGATCTCTCACTCCGACGAATGAAAATCAAAATTTTAAAAGTTAAATGGGTGTTAAAACAATGTGATCGTCTCACGTGTCACTATATGACCCACGGGTCACATGTTCGCAATCCCTGTCCTAGTTTATTAAATGTCTGATGATTAAATGTTAGATGAATTTCTCTCAAAATAGCAACAAACCCGTTTCTTACGACGGTCATACTTTTCACCCCATCTGTTGAAATTGAGACAATTTTGTCGAGTAGAATATGATGTTTGTCAATGCACTCAATTACAGCATTTTCTATACCCTTTCCACGTGTTTGACCTTTGAGTGGCAATAATCCTAAATGCTCTTTAATAGGACCTGTAGATGAAATAAATCGTACAAAAGTGAAACTAGCGCTGTATCATTTATGTCACAAGACTCATCAACTGCTATTGATAAAGCTGAATTTAAGATCTTCGACTTGCTGGTTGGTTATATTCGAAGATCATTTTGACTAGTCTAGTGTTTTCTACGGGGACACGCTCTCGGAAGTAATACATTGTAAAACACTATACAAAGATACGACTTGACGATACGCGTTGACATTTAATCTTTCTAGAAATGTTTTCTCATTAAGTCGCTTCAGAGCACTCGCCTAAAGATAAAGACACATAAACACCAACTAAGTATGTAAAAATAGAAATAAGAAAAACAGTCATCACGAAGTTTCAATCTCACTATACGTGCGCGCCCGCACGTGGTATTTTGTGGAAGAGCCACACTCAAGGGGCCAAAGAGCCACATGTGGCTCGCGAGCCACGGTTTGCCGACCACTGGTCTAGACCTAATATGGGCATGTTAAATCCGTAGACCGGAAAGTCCCTCTACGAGGTCAGAGAGGGTGGGAGAGGGTACGATCCCCTAAGATGCCACCCCTGATGCTCGGTCAAAATCGCGGTGGCACCTGGCTAAATCGGACTCCGACCCTTGTGGTGCTATTATAAACCAGAGCCTCTCAACCCGCTAACCTGGTCTAGAATACTTCGGGCCAGGAGGCATTAGAAACAACAATAACATATCTATGGTGCCGGTATAAAGGGCTTAGGTCGAAAATGGTGATTTAAATATACCAAGTTATTGGCTTTTATACGAATCGCAGAAATATAATTTCAACTTCGTCTTTTGTACAAAGAAATGTAATTTTTGTATACAAAATTGATAGTCTTAAACCTTTTATACAAGTCAAAAAAATTTTTTGTAAATCAATACTAACAAATATCTAATAATTACAAGATAAAAAGAACTTTTTATATACCATGTTTTTAAATCTTCTGTTGAATCATATAAACTTGACAATTGTATGTATTAATAAATACTTTTTTAAAAAAATTTTGATGAATTATCCCATCAACTTGAAAGAAAATTATCAAATGCGTAATAAAGAGGTATAATATGCGTAATTAATCATTTAGCTCGGGAATTTGAAGTCAACTTGCATTTAACTTTTCGTTCCCGTCCTTATATGGTCGATAGATGGCTGCACCATTCTACAAAACAAAATTAACTGAAAATGAATTCAATCCTGCTTAAAGATGGCTAAAAGTATTAAAATAATGCACTGTCATTGTGTTCTGAGCTATTCTAAAAGTTTTAAAAGTCTAGCTGTCGGGAAGTTAGTTAAAAATCGATAACAAACAAACAAGAAAGCGAGTTAATAAAAACATGGTAAAAATCACTTGTTTTGACTTAAGCCCTTTATACCAGGCACCATAGATAATTTAACATATAAAATAAATAAATAAAAATATGTAATAATAGAAAAATCAAAGTGTATTTCTTAATTAAATGATACAATGATATAAATTTACTTCAAACTTATTACTACCCCTTTAATTTTTTCATGACCCCTTTGCACACTACTAATGTACATAATTTAAAAATAAATAAATAAATGATGTTTAATGAATGAAAGATGGAAAATATTAAAATAACAACATATCAAGTCAGACAACTTTTTAAAAAAAGTACTCATTATTCAAAACAAACATGAAAAAATTCTGAGAGTTTATTGTCACTCGAGACAAATAATGAAGGTCCCTAAAAATAGGGAAGAAAATTTAAGACATTGAATTCTGGCATGAAGAATTGAGAAATGATATGCGTTTAAAATAACACATGATGAAGACAATATGAACATTTGATATATAAAATAGAACCTCACAAAACAATCTACAAAATAAATTACAGTAAAATATTACAAATAATTACAGAGGTAGATGGAAAATATATAACAAAATGCTCTGTAAATGAAATGCAAGCAATATGCATCTCACTCCATATCTAACACAATATATGAACAATTATGGATTTTAAAAATTAATCTAAACTATAAAGCAAATCGTTAACGCAACAAACATTTAAAGAAATAATAAGGGAACTAACAAAATCAATTAAAAGGGAAATATATATATATATATATGGGATTCAAATTTGTACACATGAGTAGTTAAAAGCACTAAAAATATTTAATAAAATATTCATGCACTTCTCTGCATAAAGAAATCACAAAACCTCATACATAGTTCCCAGATTCTTTAATCAGAAACTACATGATTCAGATAAAAAAAGAAACAGAAAACAAAAATTATTTGTTGATATTTTTTATCTAAATTATGATGCCAGATGTACAGAAAATAGGGATTAATTCGAAAAGTTAAAATTATAAATTAAAGATAAAACATCTAATCCCGTAGTAGTCTTTGAAATATCTGAGTGACTAATATTAAATATAAACATAATGATGGCTGAAATATATGCAATTCATATTACTATAAAATCTTATTCTCAAAGCACACATTTTCATTGTCTCACTTTTTTTACTATAAGCCCTTCATTTCCGCTCTCTCACTGTAGTCAGTAACAACATGTATTGACAATATTTAAGGAAATACTGGTTTGTCTTAAAAATGATAAAGAATGATGAAGAGGGATGATTCATACCATAAATTATTAAATTCATTTGTAAATTTTTTCAACAAAATTTACCATTAAAATTACTAGCTTTTAAAAAACTATCCATATCTTTTCCACTGCTAATTATGGTCTTCATTACCTCAAAAGAAGCAATATAGATTTTATAACCTCCTCAATCTTTTATGTTATTTCATTATACAATGGAATCTCGATCTACCGTTTTTCAAGGGACCGACTGAACTGAACGATAAATGCGGGAAAACAGTAGATGGGGAAACATAACAGCAATATGATCGTCAGGACTGTGTGAAATAAATGACACATACGGGAAAACGATGATTCGGAGAACGATTGATCGAGATTCCACTGCAATTATTTTTATCAAATCTAAAATGAGACCAAAAATTATTAAAATTGAAATTTTCAAATTTCTTATAACCATTTAAGGGATAAAAGATGTTCAAAAATTTCTGTTCCAATAATAATAATAATAAAAAAAGTACAGTATTCAAAGTTAAGTCCATAAGCACTGAATCTAACAAATGCCAAAATCATATTAACTAGCAGTACTTTTGGAAAAATAAATGGAAGATATGTAATTTAATACAAATTAATCAAAATTTACTCCTTCCATAAACTAAATGTCATGAACTAATGAATATTTGAAATAAAAATCAATAAATATATCTTACAGAGACTTAAATAAATCAGCCTGACCAAGAATAGAAAGGTAAATTATCCATGTAAGTCCTTAGTAAATGGAATAAATAAAATTTACATAATACATATTTCTTACTTTTACATATATAGAAGCTTCAAAATCAGAGTTAACTTTAAATTTCGTTATTGGGAATTTCTTATAGGAACCAAGCTTAAAACTAGAAACTGACTTAGTAATTTCTAACTTTCTAGACAAAACACACACTGCTTAAAGACAGCTTTACAATCAGGAATGAAATGAAATAATGATTGAATACTATTTAGCATGATAAAAGTTCTTTTCAAATGGATAAAAGGATCTTTTCAAACCTCTATAGCTAACTCATTAGCCAGGTGGTGTTTTTTTTTTCATTGGCATGCATTTTTTTTTTTCATTCAGTATGCATTGGCACAGATCTTTATGGTACCAAGAACACATAGGTGCAGGAAACTCTAATGAAAACTTAAAAGTTAAAATCTAAATTCTACGATAAAAATGTTAGACAACACTATATTTATTACCCAAGGTTTAAAAAAATTCACAGAGGAAAAAAAAATTAATATGAGACACTATGTGTGAGGAAACAAGTACAAACAGTTGAGGATAAGAACACAATTTAAATCAAATTAAATACATTAAATAATTAATAAACCTTTCTACAAGACAAATAAAAACAATTATTCACATAAATAATTTCAGGAAACAAAAATTTGACTATCAAGAATTGTACAAATGAGTTTTTTTTCTGCATCTAATGCTAGACTTCCTTTAAGTGAAATTTTAAAAAGTCTATGATAAAAATCAAAACATATTTTTATCGGTAAGAAAATGTAATTTTTACATTCTTACAAACTGGGCCCAAGGTAGTTAGAGGTAGCGGGATCAGCTTAGGACAGAGCGTGTTCAGTTTGAATCATGACAAGTGCTACTGAATACTTTTGTGTCTAGGACGAATACAGGTATGTTAAATCTGTAAACAGTAATGTCCTTCCATGTGGTCAGAGGGAAGGTACGAGCCATTCAAATGTCACCTCAGGAAGAGTTCAGTCAAAATTGAGGTGACATCAGAAGGTGGTGTTCATACGCATAGCGTTGGGGGGGGGGGGGGGGGGGGGGGGAGCACATGCCCCCCAACTTAACTTGAAATAAATTAAAATATTAATAGAAATTCAGTGAAAATCAGGACATTGTAGAAAACTTTTAAGAAAGTTGGGTTTTTTCTGCTTTTTCAAACTGTGAAACTGAAGATTCCGATTATGTCTTTAGCCTTAACATAGTTTTTAACAATGATATGATCCATAACAAAAATTCGTTGCTATATTTTTTTCTCATTTTATTTATATATTTATTTTTCTCATTGTATAACTTTTGAATGTTACTCAAACATCAATTCTATTGTTATTCAATTTCAAAAAAATATAATATTTTATATTTTAAGGACCATCCGATAGTCAATGCACTGAGGAGGGCCCTAACTGAATTCAATTCGTGCCCCCCCCAAAAATTAGAAGCACGCAACGCCTATGGTGGTGTTGGTTCACCTATATAGTACCCTCATCAAAAGAAACCAATGATTCTTGTGGATAAAGTGTGAATGTCTCCGAACAAGACCCTCCACATAAAATAAAATATAAAACAAAAACTTTTTTGCACACCTGAATGAATTCTTTAACTATATCATGAGTTGGGTAACGCTTAAATCAATTAATAAAGATTACTGCATGTACAGGAAGTAATTTGAAAGTTATGTTGATTTCAGAAGCTGCTGCTGTTTTAAATTTTATTATCCACTACAAGTTTCAAGCAAGTAAAACAATAATCATAATCTCTGATGCAGAGATAAGTTATGCTATTGTGAATTAACAGTTAATAGTTTTAATTTGTACTACTTATTCATGCCTTAAAATTATTGAATTTTTGTACTGAAAAGATTGAAAAAGAACAAATTACAAAATGGCATTCACATAATTCTCAGTTTTATGCATTCCAACATTCAACAATGAGCCTGCCCCATTGGATAAAGAAAAAAAAACTTGAGGTCCATCAGAGGATTGGTTTGATGTATTTACTACTAGCTGAATATCCGTGCTTCGCTACGGAGTACATTCAAATTAAATCCAACAGTCAATGTAGGCAATTAATGCCAAAAAAAAAAAAAAGGATATTTATCATAAATACAACGGTCAATGTATGCAATTAATGCCAAGAAAAATATATATATTGATAAAAAATTCGTAACGGATATTTTTATAGACAAAATAATGTAGAAGAAAATATTCAAATTAAATCTAATAGAACATACTAAAGAATATAGTATAGTTAATATAATACAGTTTGAGGAACATTTCTTTTACTGTATTTTAATATTTTTTGGATAATGTCCAAATGTCTGCCGCATTAGCAAGAAAAAAATTTTTTTTTGTCTATTTTGGTGTTATGCACATGACACAAAATTAGTTTAAAGTATCACAAAAAGAAAAGAAATCATTTGATCAGCATTTAATAAATTAAATTCTAAAAATAAATCTTTAAAAACTCACCAAAAATCAGAAAATGGAGGTAAAGATGCCAAAAGATTTCATTTTAAAGGAATTTTTACGATCTTTCTCGTGATATAAATTTTATAACCCTCAGATTATTATTTTAAATGCAAACTTTAAAAAAGTTACAAAAACGCCTTAAAAATTTCATTTAAAAAAATCTAAGAAGAATTTTTCAAAAATCTTTCTTTGTGCACCCCTACACTATAAGAAGAATCGCCATGCAAAATTTCAGCCCTTTAGGTCCAGCAGTTTGTTCTGTGCATTATCTGTCAGTCAGTCAGTCAGTCAGTCAGTCAGTTACGGAACTGTTTTAAATATATAGATTAGGACAGTGACACATGACACAAATACAATACACCAAATCAAGGTAGTTACAAATGTGCTTTGGAAAGGTTAGTTCCTCACTATAATCTGTGTACTACACTTATCTAAACCAGTGGTGTACAAACTGTGGGTAGCAAACCCCTGAGATGTCATGAAAAAAAAAATGGACAGGTCCCAGATAGTTTAAAGTCACTTTTTATCATATTGAATTATTTAATTAAAAAATATGCTTTAAATTGTTATAATTACACATTTTTAATATTTTTATTCAGATAATTTAATAATTTATAAGAGGAAAATATATGATATGATATCATTCAATAAGGTGTCAAACAGTCTTGTAAGGTTATACTAATATTGCTTCCATTCGCATCTACCTGAGATTGGGTTTTAAAAATGAGTTGCAATAAAAACCAAACAATGATTAAGACCTAACATGGAAGATGATACAAGAGTGACACTCTCAAATATTATTTCACCAAATATTGAACAAATATTATTTGAGGTCCAGATTGAGGTCTTTCTCACCGATTTTTTTTCTATTTTAGTTTTTTATAAATAAATGAAGTTTATAAATTTCAATGTTTTAATATGAAACTTATAATTTGGAAATCCTGCTCTATTTAATTTTAATTTTTTTTATAGTTTACCTAAATAAAATACAAATACATACTAATGCTTAAATATGAAGATAAAATTTAAAATTAAAATTAATACATTGATATCACACCAATAATCCCAACATATGCTTGATCAAAAATTTTAATTTCCTCAACATACTGAATATTTATGTCTGCATTATCATCAAAACTGACTAAAGTTTGAAGGTCTCACTTGATGTCATGGCTATAATAATTAAATAATAGTAAAATTAAATTAAAATTCGAAATAATTAAAATAATATACCATAATAATTAAAATGGTTTCATCGCAAGAGTATCATTTATATCAGGTAATCATGATAATCTCTATATCATCAGGGTGCAATTTTTTTTAACGCATGTCCGATATTTATAAATTATATCCAACCAATCAATCAGCTTTCTATAAAGCCTCAAGCCAAAGCTCATTCCACTCATAGTAAGTCTAGCATCAGTTATAATTTAATACATTTGACTATAGTTTCTATTTGTACACTTGTATGATTAAAATTCACTCAGTTAAAATTTCTAATATGCTGCAAACAATAACAAAATAAAACTTCTGATAAAAATAGCTATTTAAAAATGTACATAATTTACATAAAGCTTAAAACTAATTCTAAGTAACACAAATATAATAAAATTACATGAAAATTTAGATAAACCTTTACTAAACACAGGGTTAAGAAAATTTATAGGTTTTTAATAAATTAAAATATTGTCACTTGAATCCATATCTGGATATACACATTATACTAAAAAAAAAAATCAGGATTTATTTTGCACATAGGTTTTCAATTGCTAACTATTTACATATTATCACAGTCGTACACCCTGACTTCCAACTTTTTGCATATTGTAACTTTAAAAACTAGAACACATAATTAAAAGAAATAACTATAATTTTTTGCACCATTCCAGGTATAATTTAAAATCACTTCACAAAGAAAATCATCAAATTTACAATACATACATACATACATTGCTTATAAACTGCAAAGGAAAACAATATGCAACAATCTACAACAAAACTAGCAGACGGCCAAAAAGGCAAAAGCAAGTAGACATAGTAAAAAAAATTTAATACATTTAAGACAAGTTCCTGTTTAAACAAAATCTTGTAATAAATTATTTTAGCTAAACAAAATTTCACACATTTCATTTCAGTAATAATTTTTGTTTTTCTTGGATGAAAGATCAATGTATCATTCACAGATAAAGCAAACATGAAAATTTTTTAGGGAACATTAATTTTTTTTTTACAACATTCATCCATGACAAATATCTGAAATTCATTGCATATCAGAAAAAACCTCTAAATTTCAGAATATTAAAACACTATACAAAACTTTCATTTATAATGTATCTAACAAATGAAAAAATATATATATATACAGTATATATTACATAGGTCGCACAGAGGTGAATGCATGAGTTCCAGTTTCACTGCTGATTCCCTGATTGAGAGAAGCTATCGCTTGCAAGGTTTCTGCAGGAACACCCTGGTTGTTAGGCACTTGAATAGATCCATCAGGATTTTGTAAAATGATTAAGTTTCCAGGTACATAACTTTGTACAAACTGTTCACTCTGAACTTTCTCATTATTTTCCATTGGAGACCAAATGCTTAAAACTTGGCCATCGGATAGCATGACATGACTAAGAAAAGCAGGAGATTCTGGAAGTTTTGAAACTTCAGATATGACATTGTGCGTTGTCTAGAGAGAAAAACAAATGAGAGATTACTCAACAAAAATTTTAATTTCAGCAAAATAACAATAGACATTTAGTAGAATTTGCATATGCGTTTCCTCAATATATATTGCCCTATTCTGTGATTCCTTCCCAGACTTTTTTCTATGAATTACTATTAAATAATACAAATCTTGCATTTCAGATGCAAATAGTAAATTACATTAAACTTGACAATTTTAGAATTCAGATTTATAATGATTTAAAGAAACCTCATCCTTGACATGTTTAAACTTACTTACCTAAAAAATTAAAAATTCTTACTACTTTGCACAATATAAAACTATAATAATAATAATAACAATGATAATAAGAATAATAAGGCCTTTTCCATTAGCAGGATGCCACTTGGCACCAAATGTAAATGTTCCCAAGTCATCTCCTATCATAAACGTAAGAATGGGAAACAATATGACAGAATATATTGTCGTGAACAATTATTTCATTACATCTAAAAAAATTACATTATAAATACAAATAAAAAGACAAATGACTTGGTGACGACTTAGCAACATTTATATTTGGAGCCAAGTGGTGTCCTGCTAATGGAAAAGTACTAAATAGGAATGAAATCACACTTTAAGAAGTATTGAAGATTAGAAATAATATATACCATTTAACCTATCATTAAATATATATATATATATATATATATATATATATATATATATATATATATATATATATATATATATACACACAATTGTCATAAAAGTGGGTTAAAAATAGAAAAGAGTCAGCAATATCAATCAACATTCTGCCAAATGAAATAAATCTGATTAACTACAAAAATACTAAAATTCTATTTTTCCTCTATCAAAAAGAAAAAAGTTAAAGTTTTAGTTGTAAAGGATATTTAAACAGCTTACAGATGAGATGAGTCTCAAAATTGTAACCCACCAAATTAAATCAATGTAAAAGGTCTTCACTTTAATGCAGATAAAAAAGCTGCTTAATTAAATTATCCTTGCATATAAAGTTCAAACTGCAAACCAAAACATGAAGGTAATCCAAAACAAGGCTATTTCAATATACCAACACATCTTGGTTTGTAATTTCAACTTTTTATATTTTTCTCCTTGTATAAGAAAGTGCTGAGATATGTGGCTTACTATGCAAGTATTTAAATTAAACTTAAAATTTTCCTTTTTTGTAAAAGTTATCTTTTTTTTAAAATTATCTTCTTTCTAATTATATATAAACTTAAAACTCATGGCGCAACAGTCCGATGTGGACCAGGGCCGGCGGTACCCATCTCCGCTTTCATAACCTTGGGCTTGGGGTACCATACAGCATATGTCTCAGGTGGTCAACCTGACATGGGACCCCTAGAGTTTAGTTCCCAAGCATACTTGGTCCTCATTTTATCGACCCACTGAAAGGATGAAAGGCTAAGTCCACCTTGCCCAGTCACAGGGTTGAACCCTGGTTCTAATTATATATATGTATACATATATGTACATGTATCGCATTTAAAATCTCAGATAACTTGACTCTTTCCATGTATGGACTACTCCACCTTCTAAGTTTTGAATTTTCTTTATCTATATGCTAGAAATTTTTTTCTCATAAATGAGATGAAGCCTTTTTTGTACTTGAGGCTGCTACTATTATGTGAAATATGACAATAGAGCATAATTTTTTATTATCTATTTCTAACTGATATAAAATCTTGATAAAATGTTTCTTTTTAGAAATTATTTAATAAACATGTCAATATCTAATGAATTTTTGTTAATGAAATAAATATATCACATTTAAATGGACACATTACCCCATAGTCTCTCGGCTCTTCAGTCACATTGGTACTCATGTTGACTTCAGATGGCACCAATGCTTGCAATCCAGCAGAGACAATACCACTTGAATTTTCTAATGAACAAGCAATATGTGACTCAGGTAAACAGTTGGCGATGCTCTCAGCAAGTTCAGTTTGCACAGAAGCTGTCTGTATTGTATCACTTGGCACATTTTGATTATGAATGTCAGCTGTATTAATTAAAGACACAGAAGACACAGCGTTGTTTGGTTCAACGTTACTATCTAATACAACTGATTGAGCAGGGAGTTCTTGAATGGTAGAGTTGAAAATGTCAACACTGGAATCAAGAGGTAATGCTTGAAAAGTTTTATTTGCAATATTAGAACTATTGCAAACATCAATTTGTTTTTGCACTGTAACTGGCTCTTTGTGGATCATCTGAGAAGCAGATAAATCATTCATGTTACAGTCTGCTGGAACAGTCAAATCACTAACAGGAACAGATATTGTAACATCATTCTGAGGTAATAACTGCTGTTGTTGGCTACCAAACAATTGTAATTTTCTGATTTGAATGTTTGGCATTTTTGAGGGAGTCCTAGAAGTTAACAGATTAGAATGGGGAGTCTTGGAAGCATTCACAGCACTCAAACATCCTGATGACAAAGAACTAGGAGTGACTATTGTAGAACTGTTGAGATCAAATAAACCTTTGGACACAATATCATGATTATCTGGACTACAGATAGATGAGCTAAGGACATGAACATCATGACTTTGCAATTCAGCACTGCTAGATAAATGATCCTCTGTCAACTGGAGCTCAAGGCTATCACTTTCTGGAATAACATCACTAAGGATTTGTTCAGGTAATCCTGATGTAACATCCTCAACTGAAGCATCTAGACGCTTCCGTTTAAATGAAGGGGTATCATCTGTTATCCCTAAAATATCACTAGCATTATTATTTAATCGAAAAACTTTGGTGGGAGATTGTGTTTCTGGCTCTGTAAGGCTCATTTTGACCATATATGGACCAGTTTCTAGAGATAGAGCTGAAGCAATCTGCTTACTAGAAATCTACAAATAAATGAAAATTATTTCTATATTAAGAATAATTAAAGTTATAAAGTTTAATTATAAGTTATTTCTGAATAATGTACAAACAACTGGTTTTCTAATTTTTCTTAACACACAAATTCAAAGAAACAGTTTTAAAATATCAAATTCAGTATAAAATGATTAAAAATATCTGTTTCCTATAGACCTCCTACCTAAGACAAATATAAAAGAATTTAAAGTGATAATTTCCCAAAAGGATACCATTCATAAATTGCAACAAATAACCTATACCTCTAATAAAACTGTTTAACTACAAGTTTCCTTTATTCAAAATAAATACGCAACAGGAGATAGATATATATTTAAATGTAAAATCATAATTTAAACCATAGAATTTAATCTTACATGAAATATTTCAACACAAGACAAACATGTTGGAAAGTGCAATATCAGTGTAAAGTCAGATCAAATTGCAAATTCCCTTGCTAACTTAATCTTGACAGAAATATTTTCAAACCTAGTCCATAGGTTTTTGGTTGAAATTTAAAAAACTTTCTTGACAGTAAAAAGTTTTCGACATTCTGTCAAATTTCCTGAACAAATTTGATTATCCTAATGAGTATAATGTTATTCACCAATTGTTGTTTCATCTTCAGTTTTCAGCAATGTAAATTATTTGCAATAAGTTCCCCTTTTAAGCTATATGTTTCTAAGATTTTGTAACTGAACTAATTAAAAACTGAAAATTATTTCCTACATTAAAATCAAATTTTAAATTATTGATGTAAAAATATTCTCTGTCTACTTATTTATCGGCTCTCTTTAGGTGAGTTAATTTTGCAAAATAATACCAAGCTGTTAATAAAGTAAACTAACCATCATCTGATAAACTGCTATCTAGAAAATTATTGCAAACCCCTTTTTAATATAAATAATGTCATAATCTTTGTTCAATTTAAAATTATGTAACATGCATGT
Source organism: Dolomedes plantarius (assembly GCA_907164885.2). NCBI lineage: Eukaryota > Metazoa > Arthropoda > Arachnida > Araneae > Dolomedidae > Dolomedes > Dolomedes plantarius. The sequence goes on from OU015502.1 coordinate 7,966,944, forward strand.
TTGTTATGTAGGTAAGCACAAAAGGAAATGCATTACTTTTTAAATGATTAAATAAATTATATAGAATGATACTTTACATTTATAATAGTCTTCCCTTGAGCCTCCTGGAGATTGACGGGTGACAAACAATTCAAGCTTTCATTTTGCATGAGAGAAATGAACTTTTCAAACTCTTTAAGCATTTCAAAAATACTTAAACCCTCAGATTCTTTAGTGCATTTGGCAACAAAAAAATCCCACAATGAAACATCTTGGGCAAATTTAGGTAACAGAACATCAAGGATATCTTCATCTGGGTAATTTTTTAGAACCTATCAGATTAACAAAATAGTTATTTATAATATTAAAACTAAACAAAATTTTACAAGCAAAAAGATTTTTTTTTTTTTTTTACAAAAATTTTAAAGTAGATTCCACAAAATTGGAAATTACATAAATAAATAAATAAAATTTCTTTTTTATAATTTTGAGGAATCTACTTCATATTAGGAATGAAAAACCTTAATATTCCCCAATGAATAACAGAAAAAAAAATAAACCTTATTAAAACTTACTGTTTCACATTAGTTATTTGCAGTGAAATATTTGGGGTTTATTTCAATTTATGGATTACTTTCACTAGTTGTAGTACGTATTTTCTTATAATTAGTATCCTACTTCATTTTTTTACCAGTTTAGGGAAACATATACAGTGGTACCTTGACTTAAGAGTTTTTTGAGATACGAGCAGTATCTCGGCAATATTTTTGCCTTGAGTTTCAAGCTAGCTTCAGAGACCCCACTGATAGTTTGCAGAACAAATGCCATGTAAAATTCTCGTCAAATGTGCACTCAAGAAACATATAATATTTACGACTTTTATGTACAATTATTATACAATTATATACATATTATTCTAACATCACTTTCCAGTCTTAAACCTGAATATTTATTCTCAACAATTATCATACGGAGCAGCTTGCTCTGTACACACTTCAGTTGCCCTCCAAAACCGAACAGCGCCCAACCTCTTATTTCAAAAACATTCTGAAAGGGGAGATGAAACAGACCTCATTGGACAATTTTTTATTGAAAACCCCTGCAGATGAAAGAAAGGAATGCATGGCAAAAAGGGCAAAAATCAGTGAATAAGATTCAGTTTTTCAGTTCATCCTTTCTCCTCCATCCCTGTCAGTATCTTCAAGTCATCTGATATCTACTGTAAATGTTTTACAATATACTTAATATAACCAGTGTATTGCAATACATTCTATTGTAATGTGTTTTTATACAATATAAGTTATTTATAAATACATTTTTCTTATTTAAAAATATATAACAAAGAATTTCTGTGCTCAAAACATAAAAAATTCACTAAATTGAATCAAATAAAACAGCAATTTTTTTTTCAAGTGTTTACAGTCCTACAGTATATATAAAGTTATTTTTTTACATACAGATCTCTAACAGCAAGAAATGAAATGAAAAATATAATGCCTCACAGTTTCCTCTTGATCACTTCGTCTTTGTAGACCAGAAAAAATCACTTTCAACTAACTAGTAATTTTCATAAAAATAAATCATTTTAACTTTTTTTACATAACAAGACAATTAGATAACTGTAGGGGGGGAAAAGGGTAAGAAGAGAAGTGGAAAACCTGCATAACAATTCGAACCTTACAAAGAAAAGAATGGTGTAGCTCCAATTTGATTTCAAATCCTTTCCCTAGCACCCAAATCTGCGAAGATTTAAAAAATTAAAATGCATAATCATTTCTTATACCTATATTACTTTTATAAATATTGTTGCCAGAATTTTATAAGAAAAAAAATATATGTATAATATTCAGCATCGTTAGAAAAGTTGTTGTTGTTGTTACAAATGGCAATTTTGGAACTTAATCCATTACACTTGCAGTTAAGACTGCTGGCCATTCATTTACGGGGCCACTGTATAGGTGGCATTACCCCCTACAAGACGGTCCCATAATTTACAACTGAGTCAAGTGCCAAGACTGGAACACTTGACCCCGCACCTTCGGAGGTAAATTTGAGAACTTGGAGGACACTGCAGCCACGACGGATTTTACGTGCACCAGCTGCCAATAGGGTACACGGCAATGAATTTGCAGCGACGGACATCGAACCAGAGATGTTCAGATCACTGGCCTGCAGCCCTTGCCTACTGGGTCATAGAGCCCAATTCCTTAGAGTCTTGAAGTCATTCAGGATAAAAAGCACTTACACATATTTTAATTAACTAATACTTTTAAATATCTGGGCCTGCACAAAAAAATAAAATAGCGAAATAATAAAATAATTATTTCATGAAAGAAATATTTTAAAAATATATTATACTAGATATTAATACTTCTCTCAATCTTGCTTTTCTTCGATTAGCTGCTACATTATCAGCAGTCACTACAGTAGCTTGAACTGGGGAAGGTGCTTCTGATACAGTCCTCAACTCTGTTTGATGGGCAAATGCTGAAGTTTGATTACTGCTACTAGAACTGGAAGCTTGACTATTGATGTTACAGCTGAAGGTTTGATTGCTAGTATTACAGCCAGAATTGCTCAAAACAGACGACGCTAAAGAACTGTTCGAATTTTCATCTAAAATGAAACAAGAATTTAATTTTGAAATTTCTACTAATAAGTTTTAAAGCTAAGTATATTTGCAGTAATATTATCTCCCTAACAGATGAAATATAAAATTTTGAATAAATATAGAATCAGGATTATATTTCTCATAAAAAATACCAAACTTTTATAAAGAAAAGTATCTCGCCTGTTTATTCAATTTTTCATACTCAAATACATTTAAGGTTCAAAGAATTCTGTATATTTCTTTACTCCTTAGTATACAATTTATTTTAATTTTAAAAAAATAAAATAAAATACCTGATCACTAATATTATTTAAAATACTTTGATGCCACATCAAATGCAATAGAAGTTCCTGAGTTATAAATCTTTGATTTTATATGCTTAGAAAAAAAATTACATAGGCAGGAAAAAATGTTTCTCTAACTTGAATTTTTCCTAGATAAGCTAATCAATTTGGCAAAACCTGTCGGGGTGATCTTGTCAGAGTGCTGGGCCCCGTCGCTCCCTTTAAAAGCTGTTGCTTAAAGGTGCCTTGATAAAACATTCTCTGATAAAACATTCACTTAAAAAAGTTAATTTTAGTGGCCAAGAAAACCAAAACAATTTAAAGATAAAAATGCATTTGTTAACTTAATTGTATATAAAAAACCATTGAGAATATATATCTGTGGCTTGGTACAAGAAGTGACTAAGTCAATTTTTTCAAAAAGGACTTCTTTTGCTTAAGTCTCTTTAAAAAAAAAAAAATTATTTTGAATGCAAGAAGTACCCAAGTCTGTAAGATGGTTTAGAAAACACTTCTAAACCATCGGACAGACTTGGGTACTTCTTCCATTGAAAATAATTTTTTTTGAAAGAGACAAAGAAGTCATTTTTGAAAAAATTTACTTAATCACTTCTTGTACCAAGAAACAGAATATATATATATATATATATATATATATATATATATATATATATATATATATATATATATATATATATATTAATTCCATATAACATTTTTATACATTGACATATTTTTACAGAAAAGTTCTGAAAAAAGTCAGGTAAAGAATCAAATTTAAAAATGTATTTGCTCTAAGAATAACAGGTATAAAGGTTACATTAACCATCAAAACATGTGGCCCTCCTAAGCAGCTAATTCCCTATATTAACACAATGCCTCTATAATATGACTCAGTCTTTCTTGAAGGCAACGATAATGAGTTAAAAGATGATTGTAGCTTTCAAAGAACCAACAAAGCAACAGCAAATTTTCAATAAACTTCACCATACTCTTAATTTATCCAAAGTGAATATTGCACATATAATTCTTTCTATAATCTCAAAACACAAACAACTTATCATTGATTACATAGCATAGAATATGGTATAACTTTAAAGATAGAATCAAGTTAAAACTGAATGAAGAATGAAGCTAAAAGTAAATAAATAAAAGATTTTTACTATCCTCAAACATACACCATCTTCAGCAAATGTAAAATTTAAACAAATTTTATGAATTAAAGCATTGATTTCAAATATTACACAGTAATTTGAAAATATACCTTGTGTACTAACATCTTCACCATCTGGCATGCTTCCATGACTGGGATGTGTGCGATAATGTCTTGATAAGCCTCCTCTACCAATGTAGGCTTTGCTACAAGATTGGCAAGAATAATTCCTTTGTTTTGCAGTTGTTACACCTAAATATACAAAATTTACTAATATGATATACTTTATATGCACATATTCAATATCATGCTTATTATTATTATTTTCATTTTCAATTATGCAGTTAAAAAAATTGAGGGGAGGCAGTGTCTAGAGCATCTAATGAAAACATAATTAAAGGGTTTTTTATCCTTAATATATAAAGAAAATATACAAAAGACAAATTTCTCTGAAGTTGGTCAGCTTATCTGACTATCTCTCTGACTATGTCCTTCTATGTTTTCTGTTTGAAAATAATTATAATAGCTAATGAAAAAACTAAAGAACTAAAATTTTCATTTAAAACATTTGTTATAAAATGAATTTTTTAAATAGTAAATATACTATCTTATACAGATTTTATCAATGTTTAACAGCAACAATTTTTACAAGATGACTATTTTAATACTTTTCACAGAACTTACTAATTTAAGCATGTAAAATCAACTAAATAATTCACATAATTATTTACTTATGCAATTAGTTATTTGATTATTCATCTTTTAAAAATAAATGTTCAAGTTCAGAGATTTTATTTTTTTTTTCCAATTTCGGTAGCATAACCATTTAAATTCTACAATACCTTTTAATACTTCATAATACCTTTGGATTCTAAAGAAAAAAAATTCTAAAGATCATTTGAAATGCCGTTTAATGTTATAACATTCTCTTCAAAGTAATAATCATTTGACAAATGCTAATAGTGCTTATTTTTTTTTTAAACTGTGCTTGTAAGATTCTGATTCATTTGCTTTCTCCACTCTAATGATTATCTACCCAATACTGTACCACTGTAAAAAAAGATTTAGAAGCACAAGTAACAATTCACTATACAAATAGAAATTATTGCTTGTGTCACTCTTATTTCGTATTTTAAATGAACCACTACAAAATTATCCCTTATATGTAACAGCAAAGGAGAACAGTTTTGACTCTAAACAGTTTTGAAAAATTTTTATAAATTTACCTAAAAAAAAAAACAAGAATCATTCAGACAATTCAATGGATGGTAATATGTCTTTCAGATACTGTTTTATTAAAGTTTTTTAGTAATAACTCATTCATATTAACTCATATTAAAGTTGAAAGTAACAATGAAATATGCTTGAAATAATAATTTAAATATTTTATGCACTTTGATATCAGATACAAACAAGATAAAATAATTTATTAAAACAGTTCAATTTAATTTTTTACAACTTTGTCAAAACATACTACTAAATTCGTACTTTGTAAATAGCAAATTTCTTAAATACAGAAAAGTATCAATCACTCACAGAATATAATAATTTTTTAATGTTATACCTGGAGGAAGATTTTTTGTTTTAGGGGCCCATTTTTCAGCTTCATCACCACTAACATGATAGTCAGAGTAACCCCCATCAGAATCATCATATGGTTCTTCATTAAAATCTAGATGATGAATTCTTTTATAGTCCTTGACCATGTAGGAAGGAGGTTTTGAAATCCGCCCTGATCTTGTTCTTGGACGATGTTTCTTCTTTTCTTCCCTTTCCTCCTTAGATAAAACAATATTAGCTTTTTCATCATCTTTACTTTTTCTACTCAGTAGTTTTCTAGGCCTTCCTCTACCTCTAAATGAATTAGGTGAACGAACAGATAGTTCTTTAGAGGTAGATTCAACAGCTGAATCTTGAGAACTTTGAGACTGAAGTTCAGAGGGATGGACTATGCGACACACAATTCTTGTATTAGTGGATGGATCATATAAAACTGATTTACCTTTGCTTTCTAATGCTCTTTTGGCTTGTTGTTTTTGTAAAACATGGGATATCTGTTGAAGTTGTGCTTGTGTAAGAATCTGTGTTGCGTGGTATGAGTTACCATTTTGAATAATTTGAATTGGATTTTCAACAGATCCTAAGGGTGCATTTGTCTGTTTCACAGGTACTTTTATTGATGATACTTCATGACTAGTTGAAGGGGATGAAAGGGATGTTGAAACCGAAGGTGATTCTGCGGTTTTTATAATAAATAATGGGCTAAAACTTTCGGTCACTGGCGATTCTATAACAGTACCTTCACAGGTTAAAGTACTATCTGTACAAACCGGATTTGTTACGGCTGACGTATCCGTAAATACGTCGATATTGGTGCTGTCACTAATTGTACTAAATGACAATACATCCCCATTTAAACACAGTTTATTTCCGTCCTCTGTAAATGCGGGAGTTTTCAGAATTTGAGATGTATTTAAATCTGAAACACTTGTGGTTGCTTCAAGTGATATAGATGGTAGATGTAAATCTTTACATTCGTTTTCTTGTTTTGCGCAGATGTCACTTGAATCAGCATCCTGAGAATTAATATCGCAGGATGATAGAATATTGTTTGAATTAGAAGAATGAATGTATGAATGATCACTGAGATGATGTATATTCTCGTGTAAAACCGAGTTTTGAGTGTTGCTAAAAGTGGATACGTGAGTATAGCCATCAGCTTCATGTAAAGCTTGCTGCAAAATATCTGTAGAAGAAACATCTTTTAAATTTTTCTCTGTAAATGCGTTTTCAAGGCTTTCGATTTGGGACATATCATCGGGAATAGAAACATCGTGATTAACTAGGAGAGACTGTTGACGTCCGTCCGCCATATTTGTTACTTCATTTTTCTTTCATTTTACTTCTTCTTTCATTTTCAACAGCCAGATTGCAGTTAGTCCACAAAAAAATATATTCAAGGTAATTTATTTTTTAAAAAAAGGTAAAAAACGTTTATATAAATTGGTAATATACTGTTTAGGATAACATAAAATGATGAACTTCACAGGAGTAATAGTATCCACTTAATATAATCGATTATGTTAGTTTAATGGACTCATTGCTGTAGGAGGAGTTACAACGTTTTCAAGAGGTTCTGCGGGAGAATTCGGACGTCAGATTGGTTAAGCTGAGTATTTCCTAAAGGCAGTAACCAATAAGCGGGTAAGTGACGCCCCACCTGGGGGGGGGAGTAAATTAAAAAACGCAATACATTCATAAAGTCAACTTGTCCCGTCTTGTAAAGCAATGCTCCGCAACCGCTGTGGCACACTAGTGTGCCGCGAGGTGATCTTGACTGTGCCGCGGTGATTTTATCGATAATAATAATAAAAAAATTAACCACCGCATTAGTTAGAAATTTTTCTAAGTAAAATATTCCTGTAACTTTTTGCCAATATGTGATTTCTCTGGGTGTAGATTATACACAAGACAAAAACATGTTGTTACGATACATTGTATATATGCTCGAGCGTCATATTTCTGGATTTCAGTTAAGAAAGAATATCCACAAATTTCTGACAAGGTCATTGCAATTTTGCTCCTTTATTCTGCAACATAATTATGCGAACAAAGTTTTTCGACACTAGTTCTAATAAAAAATGACAAGCGATCATGTTTAAAGGGTCTTGACCATGAACTTCGAGTAGCTCTTTCTAATATAGAGCCAAATATAAAACGTACATATGTTCATCAAAACAAGCTCAAATATCTCATTAATAAATAAGTTCTGTTTAAATTAACTTTGATTTATTAGGCCTAAGTAAAGACCAAAAAAGAAATTTTAATATAAAAATTTAAAGAGAATTTTTTTTTTACTTGTAAACTATAACTTTATATTTTTGTTCTTGTGTTGGTGTACAATTCAAAATGATTTATATAAAACTTAAATGATTATAATTATCTTGATACATAGAGCTATTTTATTGTGTTTTTTAATCTAATAAAAACATATACGTATTTATTGTAATTTATGTATTTGCAAGCTTTTCCTTGTGGTGTGCCGCGGAATTATCGAAAAATCGTTGTTGAGCCGTGGAAGATAAAAGGTTGCGGAGCTCTGTTGTAAAGAACGCTACGAGAAAAGTACTGTACGCTGAACAGTTGGAGAAAAGAACTTTATTGCGTCATAGTTTAGATCAGGGGTGTCCAACCGCGGCCCGCGGGCCGCATGTGGTCCAAAGGAAGTTTTAGTGCGGCCCAGAAAGAGAGCTCGAAGCAAAAAATATATCAAGCCTCGGCAATGATGACAGACGCCATTAAAGATCCCGCTTTGTTCATTCAACAAATCGACATTACATCATTTGAAATATCGTTAATTCTAAACAAAATTCCGTATGCAATTTCTGTGTATTAATTTCATCACAAAAAAGAAATGCGATTTTTTTACACATTTAACATTCCAAATTTGTGATGATATTAAAAATAGTATGCGTAGGCGTGAAGCACTCATAGGGCCTGTTCACATAGGAGTCCGTTGCGTAGCGTTAAGGGAAAGATGGCGTTGAGACGAAAATAAACCAATCATAGGTGTTAAAAATTTCATTGTTAATCGTTTGGAGGCCTATGATTGGTCTATTTTCGTCTCAACGTCATCTTTCCCTTAACGCTACGCAACGGACTCCTATGTGAACAGGCCCTTAGAGTCAAATTAGAACCAAAATATCGGATTAACATGTTGAGAACACCCTGAAAATTGTAACCATTTCAATTGACTCAAATATTGATGCATTAGTTTCCCAAATATCACATTAATTTTCTGACCCCTAAAATTATCTTTATAATAATAAATAAAATTTATAATGAAATAAATACGTTAACTATATATTATACTTTTTTACTCATAAACTATTTTTAATGTTAGGTATATTTTTCTGTGGCCCAAAATAATTTGTCTTCTGTCTATGTGGCCCAAGGAAGCTAAAAGGTTGGACACCCCTGGTTTAGATGGTTTGAGCCTTATAACCAAACAGATTTAAACATTCGTCAGGCTGAAGCATTGACTGCAACTGCAACAAAAGATTTGTTCACAGAATTTTTTTCCCTCCCTTAATTAATTATTTCAAATTTGTGATTCATCCTAGTGGCATTTTTCATCAAGCGCTTCGGGCTAATGAATGGAAACATCTGTAAAACGGAAAATAGTTACCACCTGTGGGAGCTGTCTGCGAGTTGGGTTGCCACACACCATTATAAACTACTTTATCGTGTTTTAGATACTCTTATCTTAACAATAATATAATGCCAAATTTCTACTTATATGCTATCAAAACGTGACTTGTCTTCGTCACTAAAGACTCAATAAAGAGACTTGACTCTCTAAAGAGATTATACAAACATCAGCTCTGCGCTCTGCGGATTTAGGGCCTGTTCACATAGGAGTCAGTTGCGTTGCGTTAAGGAAAGATGACGTTGAGACGAAAATAAACCAATCATATGCCCCCAAACGATTAGCAATGAAATTTTTAACGCCTATGATTGGTTTATTTTCGTCTCAACGTCATCTTTTCCTTAACGCAACGCAACGGACTCCTATGTGAACAGGCCCTAAGGGCCTGTTCACGTAGGAGTCCGGTAGCGGAAGTATTAAAGCATTGAAATATATTTACCCAATGGCAAAACTCCAAACGATTAGCAACGAAATTATTAACGCCTGTGATTGGTTTATTTCCGTCACAGCGCCATATTTCCTTTTACGCTTCCGCTACCGGACATCTATGTGAACAGGCCCTAAAGGTTTATATTTTCCGATGCTTTTATACTTCGTGATGCTGAAATATTCTGTACTGCTCAGGACCGACTAGAGGGGGGGACTGGGGTACTCCCCCCCCCCCTCGGCCCTCAATTGCCGGAGGGGACCCAAAAAATGAAGAAATAATAATTTTTTAGATTTCATCCGAAAGAAAATTCTGAAACTTGTATCGTACTTCAAAATTCAAAATAATCTCCTGAAAAAAGCCCCCCCCCAAAAAAATAAAAATAAATAAATAAATAAATAAATTATTCGACTAATTAGATTTCTCTTACTCCAAAATTGTCTTCTGAAAAATATGCGATTTCGTTTCAATGAAAATTATAACTGTTTAGTCCTAACTGCTGTAAAATTACATTATCTCTGATAAATTGAAGACAGCACTAACTACTAAAATAGATAGCAAAAAAGCTTCGTGGATGGAAGCTATTAGAAAGATAATTTTATCTTTATGAAGAAGTAAAAATTAAATTTATGTCTCCTTTAGTAAGTCCCAAAACATACGTAAAAGTCATGGTCACCCTCGCTCCCCTATCAATAATACGACCGGCAGTCGTCTGTAGGGCTCCCTTTGTTTATGAAATTGGAAATTAGATTGTCATTTATTTATACATTCAGCAGCTCCAAAACCGTGAAGCTCATCTATCCATCTGGAGCTGAAAATAGGGAAAAAGTGATTAGAAAACCTGAAGAACGTGGTAAACGGACCCAGTGGCGTAGCGAGCATAGCTGGCGCCCAGGGCATGATACCTTTTTGACGCCCCCCCCCCCCATGATCTTGGGGACAAAATGGTCCAGTGGTGTTGGAGACCATTTGGCGCCTCTCTGCGAGTAGCGCCAGGGGCATGATAGACCCCCTTGCCACCACCCCATCGCTACGCCACTGAATGGACCCTCGATAGCTCTTCTCGGACCGAAACCAGTACAGAAGAAAGTGGAAAACAATTTGACACGGAAGACCTCCTGCCATTGCCAGAGAACGCCATGTCTACCTCAGAGGATCACCAGGATATTCCATCAGTTTTCAAGGAAACTGGACTGATAAGTAATAGTGGGGTCTCAAGAAGTGTATTCTTCAGTTCGTGGAGGTGAAAATCAGAGAACGGAATCAAGTAAAATTCCTACATCAGAAGACGAACAATGTTTAATCACGCCTCCTTCTGACTTAGAAGAAAATTCCAAAGGAACGGAACATTTTGAAGTGAGTACTGATCCAGCCACATGGGCTAGACTTGATAATAAATCTAGACATATGATAGTCCTAAAGGGGCCACCTAGTAAGCTAGGGTGTATGCCTCGAGACAGCAGTGGTAGGCCTTTCCCGATGACTGTCTTACCCCAAAAAAATAATTAATGGGGAATCTTCTGACAAAGATTGGATGGTTTGGAGTAAGAAAAAAGAAGAGTTATTTTGTTTCCCTTGTTGTTTATTTGAATCTAAAGATGTTAGTAAACAACAGTTAAAATTTGAGCAGTGCTGATTAAATGACCATTGAAAAAAGATATATGACAAGATAAAAAGCCATGAATAAAATCCAAACCACATTATAAGTATGTAAAATGGAAAGAACTTCTCAATGTACTTAAAGGTGGAAAATCTGCAATTGATGGAGCTTTGATGAAATGTATTTTAGAAGAAGAAGTGAAATGGAAAAGGATTTTAGCAACTATGTTAGATGTTGTGTTATTTCTAGCAGAAACAAATCTTCCTTTTAGAGGTAGCAGCACTACGGTAGATCTGGGCGATTGTGGAGATGTCTTGTCCACATTGAAACTGATAGGACGTTTCAACCCTTACATCAGAGATCATTTGGAAAAAGTTTTAAGTGCCAAAGAGTTCGGGAAAAGACTGCAAGCTCACTACCAATTGTGGAGGATCCTGTTAAAAATATCTCTCAACCATGAAAGTTTAACCTGAACTGTTTTCTTTTAGACAATAACCGTTAACTGTGTTTTGTGTACTTATTGTTCAGTCAGTAGCTGTAACGTTCAGTGGTATGTGTGAGCTTTGCACAAGCTTTGTATTTTTTGTCGCTATTATATTATCCAGTTTTCCTTTTCTAATAAATGTAGTTTTCGTGTTAATCTGCTAACCTAGTTTTAACTGATCCAAAACGAATTTTTGAAAGTGTGTGGTAACAAATTGGAAAGTTACATTATAGAAGAAATTAAAGAATCCATTTACTACAGCATTATGCACTATCTACCAATAAGTATTTGGACACCTGTGATAGAAAATAAAAACAAATTGTATTCATATTCAATAGTTGGTAGAGCCTCCACGAGAGGAAATTACAACCTCAACTCTCCGGGGCATGTTTTCCCTAAGTCCTTGTGTGACGGCTAGTGGTATTTTCTCCCACTCGACTTCTAGAATACATGTAAGTTTCTTCACCAATTTTGGACGGTTGTTGCACACCTTAATTTGGCAATCCAACTCGTCCAAGAGGTTCTCGATAGGGTTCAGGTCTGGGCTCTGGGCAGGTCAGTCTATTCGGTTAGCCCCATTATCACCATACTAATCCATGGTGGACCTCGCAACAGGACAGCTGGCGTTGTCGTCCTGGAAATAACATGGGTCCAATCCGTAAAACTGCCACAACGTAGGGTAGCACACTGTCATCCAAAATAGTGCAGTAGGCGTAGGCGTTGAGCTTACCATGCATTGGGACCAAGGGTCCTACTCCATACCAGGAGAAATCCCCCCAGACCATAATTCCACCTCCGCCAAACTTTCGAATTCATCGAAACAACACACCCGGATGCCTGTTGAAACTCTTGGGGTATGTGGGCCCATCGGTTGGGGACGGTTCTTCAGAATTTCTCTGGACAGCACACGTCGGTCTCTATCTCCCAGTTTCGCGGGTCTCAGACTCAGGGCACATTCTGACAATCCCCGCTCACCTTCCACTTCTGAATCACATAGGCCACTGTCGATTTTGGGTAATTCAGCTCGCTAAATATGTCCCTAAGGATCGGCCATTTCTGTGATACCCGACGATTACACCTTTCTTGAAATCAGGTAACTCTGCAATTCGTGGCAACTTGCATGCGACTAATGCCAATGTTGTTTTCTGCACGATATTTAACGGTGGATGGCGTGACGCATATCGCGACAGCAGATATCGTCATTTGCGTGGATATCCAAATACTTATTGATAGATAGTGTAGTTGATGGGACGCCATATGTTTCACACAAAGAACAACCAGTTTTCGTAATAATATACATTCTTCCAAAAAATGGCTTATGGGATGTTTTTGAAAGGTTTGTTAAGCTTACTTTGACCAAAAGACTGGTGAAGCTATTACTGAGAATATAAAGACCGTGTTGCAAAACTGTGGAATGGACTTCCAGCTATGCAGAGACCAAGTATACGGCAACGCATCAGATACGTCAGGGAAGTTTAAGCGAGTAAAAATCAGAATTCTCGCTGAAAACCCCCAAGCATAGTTTTCTCCCTGCAGTGCACACACTTTGAATCTGTGTGAAGGTTCATGCTATGGAAAGAAACGTAGAAGTCAAATCATACTTTGGGAACGTCCAAAAACTTTACAAACCTGTTGTATTAAGTGCAAGTAGGTCGGAAATTTTACTGTCAACAGCAAATATTTAACTTCACTCAGTGTCAAGTACAAGATGGAGTGCAGGAGTTGATGCTGTACGACCTCTTGTCAAAAGATACTCCGAGATTTTGGATGCCATGCACAATATAGATGAAGAAATTAATCTCCACCTGAGATCTAGGCTGATCTTGATGCACTTACGCGTTGGTTGAAGTCCTTTGTGTTTATTTTATTAACAACAGTTTGGTTCCAGATTCTGCAGACGATTGATGAAAGAAACAAGGTTTTACACACTAGCTCTCAAAGACGCTGAAACTGTAATGAAAAGTTTAGTTTCAGACATCTAAACTATTAGAAACAGTTGGGATACTCTATTTAAAGAAGCTGAACTAGTAGATGCTAACTTTGGAGTAGCAACAGATTTAAAAACCACAAAAGGAAGAAAAAAAGAAACAATTCTATGATGATTCAGGATCAGAAGAACCATGTTTTATATGTGAATCTAAAGAATTACATTTCAAAGTGAATGCATTTTTACTCTCCTTAGATTTGTTGATTATCGAAATAAGATCAATAGCTGACCGAATGGACGAAGTATCAAAAGTGTTCTCTCCTATTATTTATCCAACAGAAACCGATTTGAAATCAACTGAATCCGAAACGTACCTTGATGCTATCGCAGAAGAACTTGCCAGCGTTAACCCAAATGACATAATTACGAGGGTTGTACATAAAGTAGTGGCAAAGTCGCCCAGAAAGTCATAGAACATCGGGCATGCTCAAACAGGATATCGGAGGAGTGAGGTGGAGTTGTAGTCGATGTGTAGAGTACATAAAACAGTAGATCCAGTAGAAGGGGTGGTTGCTGCGTGACGTTGAAGTGGACAGTGTCGTCTCTACCGCTCTAAATCATGTTTACAAAAGTGATCAGCGGTCGGGGATAAAAATCAGTGTTGCCCGTAGCTACAACACCATTTGCACCCGGGAATTGTTGGAACATCCTCCGTACTCCCCTGACACGACCTCTTTCCTAAGTTGAAATAACCCCGTCGAGGCATCAGATTTTTCTGACGTGCCGTCTGTGATCCGAGCATTAGGGCGCTCCGTCGCTGACATCAACACACAACACCTTGCCAACGGTATCCTACGGCTTCCTGACATCTGGTATAAGGTACCTGACTTTGCTGGTGATTATATTGTAGGAATATAATGTAATTTTGTTTGTACGTACATTAAAAAAAAGTTTTCAGGGTATGTTGCCATTACTTTATTTACAACCCTCGTAAAACTGATCTCTCTGATGAGTTGATGATCTACTTTAAGCTTATCAAGGACTCATTAATATGTGTTGATGGGAAAAGGAACTCAAGTTCTTGTGTAGATATATTGAATGCGTATTATAAAAAAGGCCTTGAAAACCTTCTACCGCAGATTTGCATTTGTCTAAGGTTATTAGCTGTGCTTTCAGTGTCTGTTGCAACAGGAGAACGAGCCTTTAGCAAAATGTCCCTCATAAAAATTCGTCTGAGGTCGACAATGGGCGAGGACAGACTTAATCATCTATGGTGCTCAGTATGGATTTGGTCAAAACTGTTAGTTTTAGTGAAATAATACACAACTTTACCAAATTTAAGGCAAGACAAAAAATAATTTAAATTTACTCTTTTAACTTTTAAAATCGGCCAAATTAAACTATTTTCAGTTTTCTTTTTAGTTTTAAATTTACCATTTCATCTTCTGTCATTGTAACTTTTATTAAAGTTGAAGGATTTCAAGGTCTTTACTTATAATACCTCTGTCGATAATCAAATTATCTGTTGAATTACTAAGTTGTTGGATGTAATTAAATATTAGTTTTTTTTTACATATTGTCATATTTATTGGAGAATATAACAAGAGAGCAGTGCAAATAAAATGAAATTAATAATTATGTTAATATTATAATTCACATATGTTTATGTGAATTATAATACACTGGTGTAAGAAATTAAGAGAATTTGCAGACTTGGTCGATTATCTCTAGAACTACTGTACCGATTTTCATGAAATTTGATATGTACATACATTGATACAATACAAAACAAATAACCATTCAATAATTGTAATACACACGCATGATTGTGCGTAACACTCGTTGGAGTCGGAAGGTATGACACAGCGGTTGCAGAATAAACAAAAAAATGGGTTAATAGATGGGTTAATAGGGGGTATGGTCCCCTCTTACAGATATACAGGTCTCACAGCGTGATTTCATACTTGAAATAAGGCAGTTTATCATTTCCTGTGGCAATTGGACCCACTCGTTCAGCAACGCTGTTATCATTCCTTGGATGGTTCTCGGAGGGGGGTTGCGAGTTGCAGTTGCCCGCTCCAGAGCGTCCCAGACATGCTCTATAGGGTTAAGGTCTGGAGATCTGGCTGGCCAATCCATCCGGCGAATATCCCCACTCTCTAGAAATTCGTCGACCAGAAGAGCTCTATGTAGCCTCGCGTCATCGTACATTAAAATGAACTCAGGGCCAACTGCACCCCTGAAAAGGCGAACATAGGGCTCCAAGACCTCATCCCCATACCTCACACCAGTCACAGTGCCTCTTTCAAAAACATGGAGAGGTGTGCGGCCATCCAACATGATGCATGCCCAGACCATTAAACCTCCTCCGCCATAATGGTCGATTTCGAGGACATTGGAGGGTAGGTAGCGGGTCCCTGGTTCTCTCCATATGAACGTACGGCGAGAATCGGTGTTTAGGCTGAACCGGGACTTATCAGTGAAGAGAACGGTCGCCCATTGATCTATACTCCAATCTCTATGCTCTCTGCACCAGGATAAACGGATTCTCCTGTTCGTAGAAGTGAGCGGGACGCAAACAGCAGGTCTTCTTGCAAACAACCCTCTCTCATGAAGTCTTTTGGAAACAGTCATCCTTGATACACGGGTTCCTGTGGCTGCATACAAGTCACGAGAGAGCTGAGAAGATGTAGCACTCCTGTTACGCCTTCCTATAATCGACAAATGGCGATCTTCTCTGGCCGTAGTCGCTCTTGAACGACCTTGCCCAGGCTTTCTCACGACGGATCCGGTATCCTGGAACTGTTTCCATAAGTTACACACGACGCTGGGCGTTAAATTGCACTCTCTACAAATTTGGACTTGAGATTGGCCTGCTTCTAGCCTCCCCACAATTCGCCACCTCATTCCATCATCAAAATGTTGGTGGTTACTCATTTTTACTGTTACAATTTGAAATTAACCGATTGCTGCAAAATAACACCAAGAAATTCGCCGAGGTGTGCTAGCGAACGAAATGCGTCTTAACTTACGCGCACTTATAGAGCCTGTTTCTCTACTGGCTCCGACTACACACACGTGTACGCTTACGTATTTGACGCACAAGATTTGCATTTTTGTCAAGAAGCAGTGGTTTTACATTCAGTTCAGTTCTTTTCATGAAATTCGATAAAATATGCAAATTCTCTTAATTTATTTCACCAATGTAATTATGTTAATCATTCATGTAATAAAATTTTAAGCATGAGTAACTTAATTTGAATGTGTGTTTCCGTGTCTTTCCATTTTTTATTTTTCTTGGGGCCCCCAACAGAAGTTTGCCCCAAGCCCCGGCCGAAGTCTCTGGGCGGCCCTGGTACTGCTGCCAATGAAATATATAAGGTTTTCTCACAGAGCTATCGTTTGATATACGGCGACATAAACTTTTGTTTCCAGATGCAAAAGTACATTGTGACTACTGCGGTTACTCCGCAATGCGCGATATACTCTTATAAATATTAATTTTAAGAACGTGTTTTAACATTAAGATGTACGATTTTAACTCTGAAAAGGAGCAAATTGTTCTGAAAGTTTGATCACATCCAAGCCCAACGAAAGAAGGTGTAGGAGAGGAGGGAGATTCTCTAGGCTCATATGGAAGGTTTAGTGGTTATGGAGGTTTAGTTAGGTGAGTAGCTCGAGGTGGCCTTGCGATAACGTGCTGGCTTTTGGTGCTGAGTGTGCTCGGATCGAATCCCGGCGCGCGCCGTTAAATACCTCCGTGTCTAGGACGGATATGGGCACGTGAAATCCGTAGACCGGAAAGTCCCTCTATGAAGGTCAGTGAGGGTGGGAGAGGGTACGATCCCCGCAGATGCCATCCCTGGGGGTACTCGGTCAAAATTGAGATGGCGACTAGCTAATACGGATTCCGGCCCTTGTGGTGCTATTTCTAAAAAAAACGGAGCCGCACACTTCAGCCCGTAGTTTATATGGACGTGGTCTGGTACTTCCAGCCAGGGGGCATAAGGAATAACAACATTTAGGCCAGTATAAAAACTCTGAGAGGGAAGTTTTCGATACTTTAAGTTGCAGAGAGTATATCTACTTGTCAAATGATACACAACCATAAATGACTGGTTCCCAGCAATGTTTATTGGGTGGCTCTCAGAAATTGTGTTAAGAAGGTGATGTAAACGCTACTTTAGTGTTTTAAAGGCAATGCTGTATTGTCAGCGGCCAAAAGATCCTTTTTTTTCAATGTGCAAAGGATATCCTAAATTATCAATTAATATGACATGATTAAGTAAGTCAATATTGCTTTTTTTATTTGATTTCCATCTGCTGGGAGGAATTTGCCTTACAAGACATTTGAAATAACGATACCTGTCTGATTTCTCTATCATTTTAATCGTCATCTCACTGCCCTCCCTGGAAACTTGTTGTTCCGAAAAACCCAGTAGAGGGGACTAATGACTGCCAGGAGGCGGAGCTAGCGATTATCGTAACAACCGCAACGTTATATTTGGTCGAGTGGCAGCAGAGAAAAAAATAACCGTAAAGTAACATTCTCCTGTATGGCAACAGTAAAAAAGAAACAGTTAATTCTTAGATGCAAAAGAGAATAAAAGTTGCTTGCATATGGTACAAATGGCTATGTTGCATTTTGTGTGTGGCTCTCTCGCCGTATGGATTGGAGATATTTGGAAGTAGGGATAAGTACCCCCTTACATTATTCGTATTCATATCTCTTTTATTCGGTTTCCATATACCCATATATCGCTCCAATATTCGTATTCAAAATTTTATTCTTAGTGTCCCATTTCTGCGACATGTTTTTGTGGTCTATAGGTCAGTCCTGCTCGACCGACCACTTGTAAAATGCCCTGAGGAAATTTTCCACCATTGCTATGTTTACTTTGCAGAAATAGCGTTTTGTCGGTAAGAATGGAATAGAAAATTCTGGTTTTATCGACATTATAAGCATTAAGATTGTATATCCGTTTGATTTTGTATCCATTTACTTCACTTCGGGGTTAATTCCCAATATACGGTGCCCCTTGTATTTCACTGCATTGGAACCGCCATCTTGGTTCCGTCTCCCGTCGCCAATTTGGCGATGGGAGACGGAACCAAGATGGCGGTTCCAATGCAGTGAAATAATATAAATGACAACATGCAGAACTTTCATTGAAAATTTATACAGAAAATGAAAAAATGAAATTAAATAATGGCAGTCGATTTTATTTTTTTAAATTTTTTGTCGCCCAAGCCGAACGCGTATTTTTGGAACGGGAAAGTCCGAAAAGTCCCAAAAATATGCATTTTTTAAACTGTACGACCACAATAAAGCACAAAAACACACAAATACAAAAAATGAAAGCTGATAAATAATGAGAAATTTATTGTGTGTGGGGGGGCTGCCGCCCCCCCAACCCCCCGCTAAAAAAAAGTCAGTATATTGCAAATAATTCATTTAAATAGTCGATTTTATTTTTTTAAATTTTTGTCGCCCAAGCAGAACGCGTGTATTTGGAACGGGAAGGTCCGAAAAGTCCCAAAATTACGCATTTTTTAAACTATACAACCACAGAAAAAGCACAAAAATACACAAATACAAAAAATGATGAGAAATTTGTTATGTGTGGGGGGGCTGCCGCCCCCCCAACCCCCCGCTAAAAAAGTCAGTATATTGCAAATAATTCATTTAAACAAATATAAAATACATCTTGGTTAAATATATCAGCAAGTAAAAAAATGAAAGTTCTGCATGTTGTCATTTATATTATTTCATGTTAAAATTTCAAAAAAAACCACTTACCGGTTATTCACTTTCGGTATAGCTTCTTTTACGTTTTGTTGATTTTTCGGTGTTTTTCGATACACCCAATTCGTCTGTAATCCAAGAACACGGTGTTTTTTTTACCCATAAATAAGTTAATTTTAAAACCATAATTAAATCTAATTTACTCGCTTCGAACCGGGAACCACATCTAATGGATTTTTTAACGCAATGTTCAGATCTTTCCTCTCAGTTATAGTCATTTGCAAATTACAATTAAGACAATAATAAATATTAGCTATTAACTCAACATAAATATAATAATCTATAATAATTCTCTTACCCGCATTTTGTAAATCCCGAAAAAAATCCAAATCAACCCTCCCATTCGTAAAAGAAGCCATACCTCGCAAATAAAAGTACATCCGAACGCTGGAACTGCAATCCCGAAAAGAACGGTTTAATTTTTTGAAACAGGCGCGTTATATAAAATCCAGATAACCCTCGTTTACAAGTAAATCACAAGCTCTGATTGGCTGCTAATTATTCAAATCGGAAGCTATACTAAACGGAACTATACTATCGGAAGCTTTAACTTAAAAGTATTTAACAACACAAACCACATTTGGCATTTTATCGTCAACTTGGCAAAAATCTAAAAAACATCGCCAAAAAAATATCGCCATCTTATTGAAATCGAGAGCAATAAATGGTTACCTTAAAAGCAGTTAACAAACACAAACCACATTTGGCGTTCATCGCAAAATTGGCAAAAATCTAAAAAAATCTAAAAAACTTATCGCCAAGCTGCGGCACCGTGTATTGGGAATGAGCCCACTTCGGGAACCGTCTTTTGTCATAGCATATGGTACGTCTCATTCCACGTTCTAAAATTAACTACCCTTATACTACATGTGTACGGATACGCAATAATGGTAATAATCACTGACCAGCCATTTGACCATAACTACTGTTAGAACCACGTCATGAGAATATTTTTTCACCGAAAGAAGCCACCACTTATTGTGAGAGAAATTTGAATGATATCTTGCAAGTTAAAATAATCTCCGTTCAAGTGTTTTATTCCAATGTAGTAAATTTGAAAAAAGTGCCCGTGTCCGTATTTGAGGGTGTCAGTAAAACTGAGGTTGAAAATACATTGATGCTAATGCAATAGGACTAATACGACCAATAGCAAATGTGGAGGCAACTGCGACCCCTGGCCCATGCTCTCTAACGCAGAGTTCTCTAAAGGTCTGTTCACATTGCATTCACAGCATTGCGTTGCGTTACTACGTTTTCTCCTAGATTGTTGACACGACCTGTGATTGGTCTGATATATCACGTGGTCAATGAACTGAGCTCTGTGATTGGTCAAAATTTTTAACGCTGACGCTACGTAATGCTTTGAATTCAGTGTAAACAGGCCGTAACAGAGCAAGCATACAGCAAATTATGACGAAAGTAGAGAGGGAATAAAAATTATAGAAAAGTCGATTAGAAATGGGATGGGAAATACTTTATATCCGTAAGTTCTAAAAACTAAATTTTGGAGTTTTATCCTGGAAAGGAGTTATTCCGCTATTTAGCAGCTAGGTACAAGTAGTGGTGGTTAGATACAAGTTTTTGGATAGGGACCAGTGGCGCACCCGAGGGGGGGGGCACGGAACCCTGCCCCCCCCAAAGAAATAGAAATTGCATTATGAATATTGATTTTGCATTATGAATACTTTTATCCGTTCATCTCCCCCCCCCCCCCCCCACACAAGAAAAAATCCTGGGTGAGCAACTGATAGGGACACAGCATTCAAGCAAAGAAAGATGCTTGGTGGAGACAAGTATTATTTTTTTTCCAGTTAAGAGGATTTTTTAATCAGCTATTTTAATGCAATTTTGCAGGGGAATTTTTAAGTGTCTGTAAAAGATGGAGTTGTACTGTATTATTGATATATAATCGTATTATATTATGACGTATACTGTATTATTGACATAGTAATATCAGTGAATTGCATTTATGTTGAAATCAAAAGAATATTTTAAATAGCTAGAATTTTATTTAAAGAATGAAATCTAGTTTTCTTTGCTATTTAAAAAGCTCTTGAATTATCTAAGTCGTGGTTACATTAATCTCAGTGTAAATATACCAAAAACAGTCCACTCAATCAGGATTGCGTCAAGGTAGATCTGAATAGAGTTTTAATCCTTTGGGAAGGCCAGCCCCCCCTCCCCCTACCTCTGGGTGTGCCACTGGCGGCAGGTGAAGCTATAATGTTTTCAGACGATTGGGGGCGAAATTCAGAGACGTTACGACGTATTACTTCAGCTGAAAATTTCCTACAACTAAGGATCATTTTTTGATAAGATATGTAACACTGGGACATAAAATCCAAAGGGACCACTGGACATACTTTTAATTTATCGAGAGAAATTAAAAGAGGTACATGATAATTATTTCAATAACTGTCCATCCTTAGTAAGTGCTGCCATCTAGTATTGATTCAAGTTGATTCAGTATATAATCCCAGCAGTTTAAGATTATTTTTCAGTGGCTCGGCTACGATTTCTCTCTGACGAGAGATTTTGCTCTTCGTATATAAACTAAAAGTACTGCAAATAACGAAACTTTTAAAGCTTTGGATCTTGACTCAATCAACATACCGAATTTGAGGCATAAATAAACCAGCTACCCCGAGGCGGATTACCGAAGGAGTAGTACACTGTATTACTGTTATCCACAGTCGGGAAGATGTAGACCCGGTCCTGTAGGATAGTGATGCGCATGGAGGGGTCTCGAGGAGTTTGAAGTAGATTTATATCAGTTGAATAATTTGATTAAAAATATACTTTAAATTATCTATCTATATATATAAAACAGTTCCGTAACTGACTCATTCATTCACTGACTGACTGACTGACTGACATACAACGCACAGACCAAACCGCTTGACCTAAAGGGCTGAAATTTTGCATGGCGATTCTTCTAATAGTGTAGGGGTGCACTAAGAAAGATTTTTGAAAAATTCTTCTTAGATTTTTTAAAATTAAATTTTTAAGCTGTTTTTTAAACTTTTTTTACGTTTGCATTTAAAATAATACATTGAGGGTTATAAAATTTATATCACGAGAAAGATCATAAAAATTCCTTCAAAATGAAATTTTTTTTCGAATTTTTACCTCCATTTTCTGATTTTTGGTGAATTTTTAAAGATTAATTTTTAGAATTTAATTTATTAAATGCTGATCACGTGATTTCTTTTTCTGGTACTTTCAATAAATTTATCGTCACGTGCGTAACAACTAAATAGACAAAAAAATATTTTTTTTTCTCTTTCTAATGCAGCAGACGATTGGATATTATCCAAAAAAAATGCATATCCCTTACGATTTTTTTATAAATATATATATATAGATAGAAATATATATTTTACATCAATTGTATACATTGATCATCGCATTTATTATAAATATATATATTTATTTTTTGGCATAAATTGCATACGTTGACCGTTGTATTTAATTTGAATGTACTCCGTAGCGAAGCGCGGGTTTTCAGCTAGTATATATATAAAACAGTTCCGTAACTGACTGACTGACTGACTGACAGACAACGCACAGACCAAACCGCTGGACATAAAGGGCTGAAATTTTGCATGGCGATTTTTCTTATAGTGTAAGGGTGCACTAAGAGAGATTTTTGAAAAATTCTCCTTAGATTTTTTAAAATTAAATTTTTAAGCTGTTTTTGTAATACTCTTTAAAGTTTCCATTTAAAATAATAATCCGAGGGTTATAAAATATACATCACGAGAAAGATCATAAAAAATTCTTTAAAATGAAATGTTTTTCGAATCTTTATCTCCATTTTCTGATTTTTGGCGAATTTTTAAAGATTAAATTTTAGAATTTAATTTATTAAATGCTGATCACGTGGTTTCTTTACTTTTAGTTTTGTATCACGTGCATAACAACGAAATAAATTGACCAATTTTTTTTCTTTCTAATGCGGAAGATGATTGGGCATTGTCCAAAAAAATATAAACATACAGTAAAAGAAATGTTCCTCAAACTGCGCTATATTAACTGTACTATATTTTTTAGTATGTTCTATTAGATTTAATTTGAATATTTACTTCTACATTATTTTGTCTATAAAAATATCCGTTACTATTTTTTTTATAAATATATTTTTTCGTTTTTATTTACATCAATTGCATACATTGATCGTTGTATTTATTATAAATATATTTATACATATTTTTGGCATTAATTGTATACATTGACCGTTGTATTTACTTTGAATGTACTCCGTAGCGAAGTACGGGTTTTCGGCTAGTCTGTTACATATTTATTTATTTATTCATTTATTTTTGTACATAGACATAGTTTATATTTTTAAAGATTAAACAGGATATGATATTGTGAGATCTCAAACTTTGATATGATATTGTGAGATCTCAACTCTTACAGTACCCAGCGAAAGTCGATAAAATAGTTTGTGAATATTTGTTAACTTTATTTCACTGCTCTTTTTTTTTGTTAGCGTTTTCTTGATTTCTTAGAAAAATTTGGTACTACCGAAAATTTTTCGTTGGCGGTCGAGTGATTTTTTATTGAAAGAAAGCGGGTCCGCGGTCAAATAAAGTTTGAGCACCACTGCTGAAGAAAGTTAAGAGGGGTCTCAAAATTTGTGTGCTCCAAAGGCGAAAAATTCGGAAATCCAGTTCTAAAGGGGACAAAGGGGCCTGAAAAATGTGTTTATATTCAAGACCTTCGGAATTTTTATCTGCCAGAGCAGCTATCCAATAGGTTACTGATAAAATAAATAAATAAATAATAATAATTAAAAAAAATATGTGTGTACTTAATTATATATTCACACATACATTAATTAATATATGTGTTTAAATAGACGATTTTTGAATACAGTCATTGCTACTCATGGCTGTGTTTGAGACTGTAAACAAGTGAAACAGTTTTTCCAAATAAATTTCTTTCGAGACAAATTTTTACGTAACGTGTTCGTGGTTTATTATGTTCTTATAACGTTACAACTCTTGCACTAATCTATATTACACAAGTGGATTATTGCATAATCTGCTAGACAAATCTTATAATGCAGAAGTTGCGATTGGGGTTTGTAGGGTCAGGAGGACTGCACATGCCACCAAGATGTCGCTCCTGGGGGTGTTCGGTATAAATTGTAGTGGCGTAGGGCAGTGCCCAATTGCAAAGGCTAAAACCGGAGTCTCACCCCTCCAGGGCATACGATTTATACATATACATACATACATATATATATATATATATATATATATATATATATATATATATATATATAAACTAAAATTCATGACACAACAGTCCGCTGTGGACCAAGGCCGGTGGTGCCCATCTCCGATTTCTTGACCGTGAGCTTGAGGTGCCATACAGCATATGTCTCAGTCAGGAGGTCAACCTGACGTGGGAATATACACACACACACACACACACACACACACACATATATATATATGTCGAGAGAGAGAGAGAGAGAGAGAATATAAAAAATTGCCATTGAAAATGCGAATGAAATAATCTGCTTTACAGTTAAAAATATATGAGATTATCCCATTTAAGCAGCTATATGAAAATGTATAATACAAAGTAACCCTATAAGCCTGACATAATAATATTACATTGCATACCACAAGCTTATTCTGCACAGTTCGTAGATGTGCTCTATTAAAAGTTCTGGGAAAGGGTATCTGGTGCAGTTTCCCTAATCCAGACTCGTTTGTTATGTCATCGAACTCGCAGTTCATCATCAGCATTCGGAAAGCATAGCTTATAGCATCTTAACGTATTGATTACCTTATAAAGCTGGAAATAATTGGAAGCTGATGGAAGAAAATATATTATCAAGTAAAATTAGAATTTGTTACTCTGATCTATATACGTGCAAAAAAGGCATTGTGACATTGTCTCCATTACTACACGTAATTAATATTTATATAAGTATGTGATACCCGTTCCTACCCCTCAAAATGTCATCTATCTGTGAACCTGTTGATCTGGGCGGTCTCATAAACTCTACGATAAGAGGCCATAAAGTTCTTGTAATGTGCGGTTTCGACGTTATAGAACGCATAAATCCCAGAGTGGTTCGAGGGCGCTTGAGATTTTTTACACTATAGTGACATTTAGAATCCCATAAACTTCGAACACTTACCGCGCTTCTAACGCCAGAGGAATCCCTTTGAATTCTCCGCCAGTATAAAACCGACGGCCAGAGTCCACGGGAGAGAGCTGTTTTTTGAGGCCAGAGAGACGGAGCTCTCCTGGTCACAGGCCTTGAAGTCCTGCGCTGTCGTTGAATCCGAAGCCACCCTGCTGATCTAACTGTATACATTCTAACTCGCTGTACATACTTGCTTTAAGTGTGTAGTTGTAGTATGTTTAACGTATCGTAGTAAAGTAATTGAAGCGAAAGGCTTGTCTTATTATGGACTACGGTACAGCATATACCACTCACTGACTGGTGCTATATCCGGGACCTCAAGTCCTAGGAAGCTGAAATTTTATAATGGTGGTACCTCTTAGGCCTTAGGTTCTCACCAAAAAAAAATTTTTTTAAGAAATCGAATTTTAAGGGAGTTAATAGGGGCTTAATACCTCCCAAAACATACACTATATCGCTGGAACCGTGAGGCCTAGGAAGCTGTGAATTTTGAATGGTCGTCCCTCTTAAGCCCTAGGTGCACACTAAAAAATCATTTTTAAAATACAAATTTTGAGGGGGTTAAGAGGGGCTTAATTCCCTCCCCAAAAATACATAAATAAATAAGTCACTGTAATTCTGGAATCATAGAGCTTAAGAAGCTGAAATTTTGAATGGTGGTTCCTCTTAAGTCCTAGGTGAACACTAAAAATTTTATACAAATTTTAAATGGGTTAAAAAGGGCTTAAACCCCTTATTCCTCCCCCCCCAAAAAATAAATAAATCGCTGCATTTCTGGAACCATAAGGCTTAGGTAGCTGAAATTTTGCAAGGTGGTTTCTCTTAGAACCTAGGGGCTCACTAAGAAATCCTTTTAAAAATTGAAATTTTACGGAGGTTAAAAGGGGCTCGAACCCCTAAAATAAACACTGACTGACAGATCACTATATCGCCGGAACCATACTTTCTAGGCAGGTAAAATGTATGCTGTTGCCTTAGGCCCCAGGTGCTCACTAAGAAAACACTTTAAAAAAATCCATCTTTATCCATCCGTTAAAAGGGACTTAATTCTCCAAAATAAAATGCTGACTGATCACTATATCTCTGAACCCGTAAAGACTAGAAAGCTAAAATTTTGCATAGTGGTTCCTTTGCGGCCCTAGATGCTCATTAAGGAAGCTCCTCAAAAATTGAAACTTTAAGGTGATTTAAAGGGGCTTAAACCCCCAAAGTTAAACGCTGACAGACTTATTTCTGGAACTCTAAGACCTAAGAAGATAAAATTTTGCATGGTGGTTACTATAAGGCCCTAGGTGCTCACAAATTTTTTAAATTCAAAATTTAAGGGGGGTTAATGAGCCTTAAATCCCTCCAAAAACACCGACTGACTGATCACTCTTTGGAATTTTGCCTTGTGATTCCTCTAATGCCCCAAGTTCTCACGCAGATTTTTTAAAAACAAATTCAACATTTAAGGGTGTTAAAATAGGGGCTTATATCCCATAAAATTAAATAAAATCTAAAACCCATATTTAATGTTGGATCACTATCGTTAAATTATAGAATGAACTCTTCTGAGGATTGACAGCACTTTACATATACAGTTAATTCAAATTAAAATAACCAATTTACATAATTGATGGTGGTAATGTATTCCGTGACGCAGCACGGGTAATCAGATAGTATTATATTAAGACTGCTGTATACTAACCCTATTGGATTCCCTCACCTAAATGTTATCCTATGGAGAAAATGTGACCAAGGATTGTCGACTTGGATTGAAAGATTTTTTTTAAAAACTGTACTCCGTGATAGAGAATATAATTTTACACCTTGGAGCATTGTCGTTTTTTTTTAAATGTAAATAATATTTTAAAATTTAAATTATTCGGGGGAAAATATGGTATAGTGTGTTTTAAACGTTCATCAATTCCTTTGCTGGACGAAATTTATAAAATGAATCCTGTTGCAAGGGGTAGAAAAGTTCAAGCTATCCGAGCTAGTTTTATATTAAGGCTGCTGTGTACTAACCCTATTGGATACGCTCAACTCAATGTTAACCTATGGAGAAAATGTGTCCAAGGATTACCGACTTGGGTTAAAAGAT
This sequence comes from Dolomedes plantarius, assembly GCA_907164885.2. NCBI lineage: Eukaryota > Metazoa > Arthropoda > Arachnida > Araneae > Dolomedidae > Dolomedes > Dolomedes plantarius. Next base: position 7,994,682 of record OU015502.1, read on the forward strand.
TTTTTTAAAAAATAGTACTCCGTAATAGGGAAAGAATCTTTACACCTTGGGGTATTTTTCGCTTTAAAAAATGTAAATAACGCTGTAAATAGTAGCCACATTTTCTACTTAGGTTAACATAGAGATGAGAAAATCCATTAGGGTTATTTCACCGCAGCCTTAACACAGCACGAGTATTAAATAGACGTAGAAAAATTTTGTCATTTCTTGGCGATGAGATTGGTTTTAAACCTTAATAAAACCAAGTTATTCTCGAAAACTTCTGAGTAATGTACCATTTTACTTCAGAATTATACTGTTTAAGAAATTTCCTTCAAGCCCAAAATATTTTATCAGAATCAGCGACTCCAAGGTCTTGCACTTCTCTTGTAAATAGACTCAAGCCGGTCCATGATCGGTGTTTGAAAGCGAATCAGTGAATCATTCAACAATTTTTTTCATTTCACCTCATCCCTTTCAACCTCCTTAAGCCCACTGCTACTGAAATAGATTAGATACAGGAATAGATCCTTTATCAACATTCTCGACGGTGTTTTTCTGCGTGATATATAAACTTTTGCGAGTTAACCCGGCCTGGAAGCCCGGCCCATGCCCGATCAGTGATTGAACGGTGATAAATATGGACGTCGTAAACAAGTTCCGACTCAGAGTCCAGCCTCTTGTCGCGAGGTTGCCATGCTCACAAAACTAACTCTTGGCGGAAGGGAGGACCCACCGTTGTCAACAAGTCCAAAGACCACGCTAGCGAAGTTTAACAACTGCGAAAAGTTGACTTTTTTAACCTATTGTCTCTTATTCAATATATTGCGCACTTCATTATTATAATTTTCCAGATTTAGATATGAGCCATGCACAAGCCAAATCGGTTAAGTCCACTTTTTAAATTTTTAGTTTCAAAGCACTTGATGGACTCCTAATTTTTTACATTCAAAATAAATTTCTGAAATAATAAGGATTAACACTCAATGACAAAAGTTTTTTGGGGCCAATGGATAATAAGTAACTTTGTTCAGACGCCAATCAAGTTAAGTCCATACTGTAATGTAAATCGTTGCAATAATGCATTTCAAACAGAGAAGCAAGTACTTAATGATAACGGTAAATTGTTTAGTGTTGTTTTTCCAAGGATAGTCTATTTTATAGATTTTATAAACAGTCATATAAAAGCTACATCTGCAATAATACATTCTACAATGTTTATTTGAATTTATACTTTCAGAGGAATTTAAAAAAAACAATGTATACTTTTTTATCACTTTTCTCCAATTTTTGCTTTATTGACTTAACCGATTTGGCAAGTGAGCGTTTCATATGTTGATATGTTAAAGGCTAGTTAACACCCTAAGCATTCTTGACAGTTATACAGAGTTCTACACGAGTCAAAGAATTAATTCACATAAATAATGTCTTTTCTGAATCGAGTAACACATAAAAAATTTGACGCTGAAAAATGTGAGGTATTCTTGTTAACTGTAAGATATCTTTAGAGTACATACGGCTGAGGAATACCTAGCAGTCTTTCTGGGATATTTTTACATCATACATATCAATTCAAAACTTTCACTTTCAGACAATAGTTGTAAGATCTTTTGTTGAAATGTTGAAATAACGTGCTGCACCATTGGATGTTATCCTTCACAATTAGTCAATTAAAAAAAAAGGAGGTTGTTATTTATTAAAAGTAAATGATAATCAGTTTGGAGGGATTTTTCTGTCCCGTAAATGGTAACAGTCTTGGAACGTGGGAAAATATTCTACTGCCACTAACTGCCCTTTTCAGATAATACAAGGAACTCAAAGCTGCTATGTACTAACCCATTTGGATTCTCTCACCTCAATGTTAACCTATAGAGAAAATATATCCAAGGATTGCCGACTTGTATTGAAACATTTAAAAAAAAAAAAATTCTACTCCGTGATAGAGAAAGATGTTTTACACTTTGGGGCATTTTCGTTTTTTTTAAAAATGCAAATAATGTTTTAAAATTTAAGGTATTCGAGGAAACAAAAAATCTGATATAATGTGTTTTAAACGCTCATCAATTGCTTTGGTGGACGCAGTTTATAAAATGAATCCTGTTTCAAGGTGCAGAAAAGTTCAGGCTCTCTGAAAATACAATTTTTATAGGATTATCAACATTTATGTAGCTGTAAATAGTTGTTGCCTTCACACAAAATCACAACACTGTTTGTCTGGTTTAAATATTTAATTATGACATAACAGTTCATACATTTCAGATACTCAGTACCTCCACCTAAATAAAGAGCATGTCGATCACACAAGTACCCGACTCGACTTAACTGCACTCACATCACAACCTGCAATTTGTGTGATGTCTGCTCCCATATCAAACTCTTCCTCACGGTTACCGTTAACTTGTCAAAGTTACAATTGTAGTCAAATAGAAAAGAAATGTGACTACATAGTAGACACATTTTCTTCAAAGGTTAACGTTGAGGTGCGCGAATCCATTAGGGTTTATACACAGCAGCCATAAGATAAATTATTTCACGTATTCGTGTCAGTGTACATTAATTGCTGAATTCAAGAATTCTTTCGGCTTCTGCGATACCAATTCTTTTCTATACGTTTCAGATTTCTCGATTTGAAAGCTTCATTGAATACGCAATAGCATTTCACGTGCTCCTGTTTTTAATATTTGACTCCTAGCCATATGATATTTTGCATATTCTGAAAGATACCTATGAAAATTACAAAAGAAAAAGAAGAAGTATATGTTGAATCGTCAGAAAGCATGGGACATGGCTTTAGGTGAAACAATATGGTAATGATTAAAACCACTGGGAAATGAAATGTTTAAGAGCGACGAAAGGGCCTCGTACTGGAAAAAGTATGGGTCTGAGTCAGCCAAGTGGCTGCTCGTCGGTTTTCGGTGCCAAGGGTGGTCAGTTCGAATTCCAAAAAGCGCTATTCAATACCTTCCTACATAGGCCGAATGTAGGCACGTTAAATCTGTAGACCGGAAATGATGTCTCTCCTCTGTGATGTCAGAGAGGGTGGGAGAGGGTACATTCCCCCAGATATCGCCCCTAGTGGAGAGCTCGGTCAAAATTGAGGTGGTACCTATTTAAGACAGACTCGACCTTTGTGGTGCTATAGCAAACCGAAGCCGCACCCCTCAGTCTATATGGACCTGGTCTGGAACATTACCGGACAGGAAGCATTAGCAATACAAGAACTTGGAATAAGTTATTACATTAAAAATGTGATATTAGTGGAACGAAAGGAGGAGGCCTGCAAAGTCTTCATTTATTCGTATGTACTTTATCTCAGACGACAAGGGCAGTTGCTGCAATTCTCCGAGTTTATGATGTCGAATTATTGGATTGAGAGAAGGTGGATTAGCTTATCGTGAAATTTCTTGTTAGCAATACAAATGTGAGGAGGTGAGCAGTATGTCAAAAGGGAAGAGAAGACGGGATGGACCCAAAACAGACGTACGGTCTGGAAGTATTGCGCCTGTATCGTACGGGTCTGTCCCCATCGATAGTCTTTTGTGCAACAGTGAAGGGCCGTCACCAGGGCCCGATTTAGAAAATTCTTGATTATAGGCGCAACTCGGGATGGGGGCCCTCTATCACTGATGTGGGTGTAAAATTTCCAAAATTGACACACAAAAGAAATTATCATGAATTATTTTGAAAGTACAATTTTACCAAGAATTGGCTATTTGAAGCGCAGAAGCCTAGAACATTATCAAATAACAAAAAGAAATACAACGTATGTATTAACTTCATCATAAAAACACCAATACCATGCAACCAGAAAAACTTATTAATCCCTCATATACACTATAACATACATATGATGAACCAATCAATCAAATTTGAAAGGATATATTAAAAAAAATGCTATTGAATAAGGTAAAATTTTAAAAAAAATTTAGTTGGGAATTTTTTCTTTCTTTTCTTTTAAATTTTTTTTTTTTTTTTTTTGGGGGGGGGGGGGGCTTTAGGCCCGGGCCTACCGGTACTAATGGAAAATCAGGGCCTGGCTGTCACAACTAGATAAATTTAGTTCGATGTTTACAGAAATAGGCTTCACGAAAATTTACTTTCATTAAAAGCGTTATTTGAAAACTTTTCTTTGGAAAGGAAAATGGGGAGTCCGTGATTAGTTACTTTCAACTACAGATTGACATTCGAAAATTCGGCAACCTCCGGACTTGATCAGTGCCGGATTTTCGAAAATGACGGATTGTTTAAGATTATAGATGCTGTTTATTTTTAACAAAAAATGACTGTGCACAGTCCTCCAAAGAAAGAAAATTAAACACGAAATGAACAGCAAATGAAATTTTAATGTCCACCAACTAAATAAAACAGTTCTACAGGATTTTAGCTCAACTGAATTAAAGAGTTCTCCGAAATCGCGCTCTAAAATCCACGCCGGAAAACTGAAGAAACCGAATTATCGATGGCAGGATTTTTTATTGTCAATCTGTACTAAAGCAAGAGTGACCGCCTCCTCACTCCTCACACTCAAATTTGACGCCTGGTATATTGGCATACTACCTCCCACTCTGCGTTTACCCGCTGTTCAGTGCTCCACCGAGAGCAGTGGTCACTGGAATGCATCTCCATTTCTGTCAACCTCTCGATTCTGGAGCGTGAACAACAGGATGAGGGGATTTGACTCTTCCATTTGTATCCCTGGATCGCGCCGGCTGCACTTGCGAATCATTTGTAAATTTCATGTTATCCCATAGGCCATCAATTCAATACAAGTGGCGTAGCGAGCATAACTGGCGCCCCCCCTGAAAAACATATAGTAATATAATATATAGACCCTATATTGGCGCCCTCGATAAACATATAATAACATAATATATAGACCTTATATTGGCACTACCCCCGGAAAGCATATAGTAACATAATATATAGACCTTATGTTGGTGCCCTCCCCTAAAAACATATAGTAATATAATATATAGACCTTATATTGGCATCCACCTCGAAAACATATAGTAATATAATATATGGATCTTACATTGGCGCCCCTCTGCGAGTGGCGCCCGGGGCATGATAGACCCCCTTGCCCCCCCTTTGCTACGCCACTGTACTTATCGTGCCCCTCAGAACCGACTTGTTTCGACTAATATCTATGATGAAGCACAATGGAACCTCGATCGATCGTTCTCCGAATAATCGTTTTCCCATACGTGTCGTTTACATCATCCTGTCCCGATGATAATACAGTGGAACCTCGATCTATCGTTTTTAATGGGACGTATTGCACTGAACGATACATGCGGAAAAACTATAGATGCGGGGAACACAACAAAGAAATAATATCATCTTCACTGGATGAAATAAACGACACATACGGGAAAACGATTATTCGTGGAACGATCGATAGAGGATCCACTGTATTTTTTGTACCATGTTCTTATTAACACGCTTTCTTGTTTGTGTGTTTGTGTATTTGTCCAGTACAAATCTTGAAAATCGATTTTTAACTAACTTCCCGACTAGCTAGACATTTGAAACTTTTAGAATAGCTCAGAACACGATGACAATGCATTATTTTAATACTTTTAGCCATCTTTAAGCAGCATTGAATCCATTTTCAGTTAATTTTGTTTTGTAGACTGGTGCAGCCATCTGTCGGCCGGGACGGGAACGAAAAGTTAAACGCAAGTTAACTTCCAATTAACTTCATTTTCTTTCAAGTTGATTGGATAATTCATCAAAAAATGTTCTAAAAAGTATTTATTAATACATAGAATTGTCAAGTTTATATGATTCAAGAGAAAATTTAAAAACACGGTATATAAAAAGTTCTTTTTATCATGTAATTATTTTTGGTTATGTTTCCGCATCTGTAGTTTTCCCGCATGTATCGTTCAGTGCAATACGTCCCTTTAAAAACGATAGATCGAGTTTCCACTGTACTTACCGATTCGAGATGAAAGAGAACTAACTGTCCGACACCATCTGCAGTGGAACCCCGATCCATCGTTTTTAAAGGGACCTATTGCACTAAGCGATAAATGCGGGAAAACTGTAGATGCGGGACCATAACAAAGAAACATTATCGTCGGTAATGAACGAAATAAACGACACATACGGGAATACGATTATTCGGGGAACGATCGATTCGAGGTTCCACTGTATTTCAAAGAGGGGTCGTCGTTCATCACCCTCTTCTTCAGTGGGGTCAATTGCCTTTTTTTTCGGCGCGTGACGTCATGAATTGCATATTGGTCGTTGTGGTAGTGTGAAATTTTCAGCATAAGCAAGACGCCTCTCGAGTCTGAATTTTCCCGCAACTTATTGAAAACATTCTAACTTCTCCTTTCGCAATAGGTTCATTGATCTTGACAGTAGAGTATGCATGTCAAAGACCGAAATGGAACCAATAATGGCGACTCTATGAGGCTGTGTTCCTTTGGTGTCAGCAACAGAGGCAAAAGCAGCGTGTTATCTGAAAAAATCTGTCTCTCTGATGTGAAGCTTGCCTTAGAGTCGATGCCACGACCTGTGGAAGCCCTTATCTTCATTTGAGGTGGTTCACACGATAGATTCCTTCTGGTATTCTAAGCCACGATCTTTCTAATCTTTCAAAACTGAAAAAAAATTTTGTAAACAAATTTTTTTCGGTTTTGTTCTGACGATTCTTTTCTTCAAAAATTTTAGTTTGGATAGTTTTCATTCTGATAAACCGTCTGTAGAATAAAATCAAATGAATCTGTCTTTTTGAAAGGATGGATCTATTTTTGCGAAACCCATTGCGTTTACCAATTGTCAAAACACCTGATAAACTGCCTAACTTCTCGGAATCCCTTTACTACTACACATTTGACACTTCTGTAAAAAGAATTGCACATTTAAAGCTCATACATGTATTACTAACAGAGTCAATTTCTCTTTCCCTACTTTTTCTGTCCACCTATGAAAAACAAATCAAATATGAAAGCAACGGTTATAATTTATAAAATAAATACAAGATAAAAAGAACTTTTTATATACCATGTTTTTAAATTTTTTGTTGAATCATATAAATTTGACAATTCTATGTATTAATAAATACTTTTTTAAAATTTTTTTGATGAATTATCCCATATACTTGAAAGAAAATGAAGTTAATCGGAAGTTAACTTGCGTTTAACTTTTCGTTCCCATCCCGGCCAGTAGATGGCTGCACCAGTCTACAAAACAAAATTAACTGAAAATGACTGAAAATGAATTTAATTCTGCTTAAAGATGGCTAAAAGTATTAAAATAATGCATTGTCATCGTGATCTGAGCTATTCTAAAAGTTTCAAATGTCTAGCTAGTCGGGAAGTTAGTTAAAAATCGATTGCAAGATTTGTACGGGACAAACACACAAACACACAAACAAATAAGAAAGCGAGTTAATAAAAACATGGCAATTAAGTCTTTACATTACGAGTATGAAATACCGTTGTCCGGAACAAAAATTTTTCTTTCTGAAAACTCATTCTTATGATTTTGTCATTAATCTTATTCAATAAAAATTAATTTTTATTAAAGAAAAGCCAATTCAGCATTAATAAAAATTAATAAAAAGCATTAATAAAACAATGAAGCATTAATAAAACATAAAAAGCATTAATGAAACAATAAAAAAAACTTGATTCTAGAATTTGAAAACGCACTAAAACGTTATTCATCAGATTAGGGATTTTTTCATCCTCTCTTATAGAGGAAGTAATTACTATAGTGCTTCTTTCATTGGAAATTTTGACGAACTTGCAAAAGGCAGGTACACAAATCTATTAAAGTGATAATACACTGCTGGCCACTGTAAATGCAACACCCTGAAGGAAACATGCAAATAACATGAAATTTACAACATGCATTAGCGGAGGTGAGATATGCAAATGATTAGAATTTCAGCGCAGACGCACATCACGCGCGCCTGTGGCGCCACTTCAAAGCGCTATTTAAGGCTTGGAGATTTCGACGATTTCAAGTTCGGCAATTGTGTTTTTCTTGTGGTTTTTTCAAAAAAACGATCAATTATGCCTCGTCGAAAACAGCGATCATCTTTTGATCAAGTATCCGAGTTCGACAGAGGAAGGATAGTGGCCTACCGAGATTGTGGATTATCTTTCAGGGAAATCGGTAGTCGTGTTGGACGAAACCAAACAACTGTAATGCGGATATGTGATCGTTGGATGCAGGAGGGTACGACGGACCGGCGTGTTCGATCGCATCCACCTCAGCGCACCACTTCACGTGATGACAGGCAAATTGTGCGCATGGCAGTGGCGGATCGCTCAGTCACATCACGAACCATAGCACAGCACATGCAGTCTGTAACGCATCATCCAGTGTCTGTTCGTACCATTAGACGCCGTTTACAGCAGAATGGTCTGTCCGCAAGACGTCCATTGCTTTGTCTACCCTTGACGCAGAACGACAGATGTTTCCGCCGCCAATGGTGCGATGACAGAAGGATGTGGACGGCAGAATGGAATGAAATTGTCTTTACTGACGAGTCACGCTTCTGTCTGCAACACCACGATGGTCGCATTCGAGTCTGGAGACACCGTGAAGAGAGGATGCTGAACAGCTGCGTTATGCACCGCCACACTGGTCCTGCACCGGTTATTATGGTATGGGGCGGTATTGGATATCACTCTCGCACACCTCTAGTACGCATTGCCGGTACTTTAAACAGCCAGCGCTACATCTCCGAGGTGCTGGAGCCAGTTGTCCTTCCTTACCTTCAGGGCTTGCCCACAGCCATATTTCAACAGGATAATGCGCGACCACACGTGGCACGCATTGTCCAACGGTTCTTCGTCAATCGCCAGATTGAATTGTTTCCCTGGCCGCCTCGCTCTCCGGATCTTTCGCCGATAGAAGACATGTGGTCCATGGTTGCTCTACGATTGACCCAGATTCCATCCCCAGCTGCCACAGCAGATCAACTTTGGCAACGTGTGGAAGCTGCTTGGTCTGCTGTACCCCAAGAACTCATCCAAAGTCTCTTTGAATCAATGCCGAGGCGTGTGGCAGCGGTGATCTCCAACAATGGCGGCTACTCTGGCTACTGATTTTGGCAGGAACCACACTTCACAGAAGTCTATAAATTTAATCATTTGATACTTGGTCAACATGTTGTCTACAAAATAAATTTTGTTGTGATATCTCTTGTCTTTCTTGGTGTTGCAATTTGGGTGGCCAGCAGTGTAATAGCACCTTAGTTCTAACAATAATATTTATCCTCTGTATTTAAATTATATATGAAGGCCTTATTTGAATAGTGGTCCAACTCCATTCTTGTTCATTTTCAGATACAGAGCCTTAAAGTCTAATGAGTGCTGAGAAATGACTGCTGAAGTGTGTTTTGTAATGCCCTCTGTTGGCAGCAGAAATAAGCTGGAGGCGTACTAGTTTAAAAATAAGATAGAAATGACTTGTATGAACATGAAAGTAAGGCTAACTCCATTTTTTTTAAAAGTGGAGCTGGACCACTATTCAAATAAGGCCTTCATATATATATATATATATATATATATATATATATATATATATATATATATATAAAAGAGCTCGTCTGTTTGTTAGTATGCTATAGAATCATAGACTGTTTCACCCACCGGGACCAAATTCGGCACAGTTAATGTTTAGGACCCGAGAAACTTAACGCAGCAAAAACGAAATTTGAGGCTCAATTAGTTTTTTAAAGTTAATTTTTAATGATTTTTGTGCCCCTAAGCGCACATCTTAAATGTGGATACAGCCCCTTCACCACAACCAGTCAAATTCGATACGTGGGGGAAAAGAGGTTTGTTCTGAGGGGTGATCTGGGGGTGGTTTGAGAGTTGGTCTAGAGGTGACCAGGGGGGAGAGGGCGACATGTTTATTTTATTTTTCTTACGTTTAGTGGAGTCGTGGGTCTTTAAAAAGGTTGAGAAATGCTGCTTTAGACAATTTTAGACAATGGCGTTCAAACTAATAGAACTTAATAAAATTTTAAAAAAAGGAAGAAAAAAAAAAGAAAATTAAGTTTGTCCTATGGCCAGTTTTTGGAAGCCTTCTGTTGATCTAAATATATTAATTGTTTGGGGATCATAAAATGGGAAGAAGTTTAAGAGTTAGTTCTACAGGTTTTTCCCCTAAGTTCGCGAAACAGAGTTAACATACGATATGTATTTGAATGACTTATTCCGTGAAGTCATATAAGATAAATCTTTTAGAGTTTTGGGGTATTTTAAGCAGTGGGAGGAAAAGCTCTTTAAACACAGAAACAAAACGACACATAACTTTCATTCCAAACTATTAGTCCATTAGTTATATTAAGGCATAAGAAAATTAATGAAATTATTTTTTAAAGAATGATTGCCCGGGTAGATATATAGATAGAAAATTTTTCATGCATTCCATCAAAAAAATACTGGGCTGCATCCCCTGCTCTTCATGTTCATCTGGCCAGACAGAATGCGTTTAGCGTGTTTCTACTGAAATGATATACAAACAATAAGAAAGAAAGAAACTTTGAGTCTAGGCTTCATGCGGAATCCCACCTTAATTTGATTAAATAAAGGGAATAACACATCTTGCACTTTACGTCTTGGGTGATGTGGAAAAAAGTGCGTCTTTTGGGTGATATGGAAAAAACTGCGTTTTTAAGGGGAAAATAAAAAATAAAGGCAAATGTAAATTATAAAACTTATTTCTAATTAAACAGTGGATCAAACAAATCTAATTAAATCTAATTAAACAGTATCTAAAAAATTTAATTAAACAGTAATCTTATTCAATCCAAACGTGCGAATCACGCAACACTGTGTTATTAATTCTCAATAAAATCAGACGTATAATCAGAAGAAGGTCCGCAGCCTCAAAGTTTCTTTCTAGCTTATTGTTTGTATATGATTTCAGTAGAAACTCGATAAGCGCATTCTGTCTGGCCAGATGAACATGAAGAGCAGGGGATGCAACCCAGTATTTTTTTGATGGAATGCATGAAAAATTTTATATCTATATATCTACCCGGGCAACGCCGGACAATAATGCTAGTATATATATATATATATATATATATATATATATATATATATATATATATATATACAGAGGCTGTTCGCACATTTTTTAGACGATTTTGGTAAGCGGTAATAAAAAATCGTTTACTGTAAAAGAAATAATTGCAATTGTACTATGTTTTTAAAAGTCGAAATTATCGTCTGCGGCTTGAAAGTTTTGTTTTTATTCAAAATGGCGTTTTTAACAAAGCAGTGGTTCGAAGGCTACATTTATGCTCTTTCCGAAGAGAAATATGCATACTCCGTTATCCAAAAACGATGTGAGAGTCATGGTTTTGTGATATCTAAAGCGTCGATAGGTAATATCGTCAACAAGAAAGGAAAAAAACGTCAAATTGGAGCCTCAAGTGGGACAAAAATTCCAAACAAGTATCCAAGGAAAAAACGGACATCTTCGACTATTGCAAAGGTACGTTGTTTAATGTTAAAAGAAAATCCCCCTAGTCAAAGGACAGTTGCAAAATCATTAAAATGCTCGGTGTCCACTGTAAACAAAATGATAAACGTTGATTTAAATCTTAAGAAAACTAAAAAACGCAATGTGCATCGTCTTCTTCCAAATCATATCGCTGAACGCAGGACACGCTGCAGAATTCTATATGAGAAACACTTATCCAAAGTGAAATGGAAAACAATTGTCACAATAGATGAATCATGGGTGTATTTAAATGACTGCAACAAAAAAAGAGCCATTTATTATCATAAAAGGGGAGAAAAAATTTAAGTACATGGTTCAAAGAACCGAAAGTAAGTTCTTCTAAGGGTTTGGCAAAAAACAAGTGTAGATGGTAAGGAAGCCTTTTTTTCAAAAAAATTGTTATTATACAAAGCAAATATATACCCAAAATTTATGGTTAATTTATTTTTGAAATAGTTTCTCAAAATTTGCCTATTTTGTTATTCTATACTTTTGTTAACATTTTCCTAATTTTTCTCTATTTTTAAATTGCTGTTACCAAGTAATTTTCATTGGAGTCGCGTGATTTTTTGTTTAAAGGAAATGGGTAGCAGTCGACAAAAGTTTGCGTATCACTTATGGAGACAGTGGACGTTAAAATTTTTTTTTTACTTTTCATCATAGACATACGAAATCTTGTACACATATACATTTCATTATAAATATATAGAATACCTTAAAAGAAATTTCTAATCTTATTACAATTTAATTTTTTTTAAATTTAAAACTTATAACCAAAATTTTAAAATGGTCCTTGCGAAATAAATTTTGAGAAATTTCCTGTATTTTGCATTTTAATTACTTAAAACTGTATAACAAACAAATCTGTGCATCAATTATTTAATCCCTTGAGCAGTTAATTTTTGAGAAATTTTTTTCTGAATTCCATCCCGATTTTCATCAAAATTTTGCCTTTTAAGTTATAAAACGAATTTAAATACCTTAATGAAGTCGAATTGTAAAATGCATGCTCAGTTTTTTTGTAAACAGTATCAGGATTCTTCTTTATCAATTTCATGAATTTTGAACAAAAATTAAGTAGCATGGTACATTTAAAATTCTAAAAACCTTGAAAAATCTGTTTTGAGAAAAACGGATTTAAAGTTTATTACTACACTTACCCTTTATAAATTACTTCGTAGAAGCTTCATAAATGATTTTTGACTTAAAATTATTTTGGTACTATTAATTTACATAAATATATATATATTTTTTACAATAACACAATCAATAATACAACGACAAGTTTTGCTCAAATAAAGGTCCGCCGTCCCCTTATGTAGACCATTAAATTTTTTCTTTCTTCCGTACCACAGGGTATAAGTTTTAATAACCCTTCATTTAATTACCCTTAGTCCATGTTCGCATTGCTTCCGGAGCTTAGAGTTGCTTTCCTTTGTAAGCACCGAAATTGTTGACATGACCTGTGATTGGTTTGATATATCATGTGGTCACTGCATTGAGTTCTGTTATTGGCTAATTTTTTCATCACTGACGCTCTGGAAGCAATGTGAAAAACGCCTTACTCTTGTCATTCTGATCTTGAGAGATTTATGAATACCATAATCTCCCTTTTTATCTCATTCTAACATTTGTAGTAATTATCTTTTCGATAGATTATATGGATCATCTTTTTCATTATTATTACTCAAGGTTGTCTTTTCAAAAGATTAATTATTTCCTTTTATTAGCACTAAGGAGTTCCTGTTAGTAGATTTGCTTTAGCAGATTCGCCTTTTTCGAGTTTGCCGCAATTTCCACTAAAACAAGAAATACAAGCCTTTGCGACGTTTTAAGGCTGCTTTGTGCTAACCCTATTGGATTCGCTCACGTTAATGCTAACCTATAGAGAAAATTTTTCCACTATTTACAGCTACATAAATGCTGACAATACAATAAAAATGGTATTTTCGGATAGCCTGAACTTTTCTGCACCTTGCAACAGGATTTATTTTTACCATGTTTTTATTAACTCGCTTTCTTTTTTGTTTGTGTGTGTGTTTGTCCAGTACAAATCTTGCAATCGATTTTTAACTAACTTCCCGTCTAGCTAGACATTTGAAACTTTTAGAATAGCTCAGAACGCGATGACAATGCATTATTTTAATACTTTTAGCCATCTTTAAGCAGATTTGAATTCATTTTCAGTCAATTTTGTTTTGTAGAATGGTGCAGCCATCTATCAGCCGGGACGGGAACGAAAAGTTAAACACAAGTTAACTTCCAATTCTCGAGCTAAACAATTGATTACGCATTTGATGCATCTTTATTACGCATTTGATCATTTTCTTTCAAGTTGATGGGATAATTGATAAAAAAAAATTTTAAAAACTATTTATTAATACACAGAATTGTCAGGTTTATACGATTCAACAGAAAATTTGAAAACATGGTATTTAAAAAGTTCTTTTTATCTTGTAATTATATCAATTTCATTCATCAAAGGAATTGATGAGCATTTAAAACATACTATATCAGATTCATTCCCTGAATAATTTAAATTTAAAAATATTATTATTATTATTATTATTATTTAAAGAAAAATGTCTCAAGGTGTAAAATTTCTTTCTCTATTATGGAGTGCAATCTTTTAAAAAAAATCTTTAAATCCAAGTCGGCTATCCTTGGACAAATTTTCTCCATAGGTTAACACTGTCACTAGGTGAACGAATCCAATAGGATTAGTACACAGCAGCTTTAAGAGAACAATCAGAGATGCAGTGACAAATTTACGTCCTTTTATGTATGTATCTGAGTGGTGCGCATAAAATGCATAAAGTGCATTTGCGCATACTGTGGGTCGTGATCCACAGAGGGGTCGCGAAAATATTACGAGGGGTAGAAGATAGTTTGAAATAACCTTATATCATATAAAATTATTCAATTAATAGAATTTGCTTATAAATACGCTAAAAATTTTGAAATCGTGCTCCTTTTTAAATTTAATTTTTGTTCATATTTACCTAAATAAAGCACAAATGTAGACATATAAATAACTTTATATCATATCAAATTATTCAATTAATAGAATTTGCTTATAAATACGCTAAATATTTTTAAATCATGCTCCTTTTTAAATTTAATTTTTGCTCATACTTACCTAAATGAAGCACAAATGCACATTAATATTTAAATAGGAAGTTTTAGCCATGTGATATTTGCCAAAAACAAGTGCAGAAGGTAAGCGAGACTTTTTTAAAAGTTATTAAGCAAAGTAAATGTATAACCAAAATATACAGTTCGATTTAAAAAAAAAAGTCAAAATTTCCTTATTTTATTTTCTATTTTTTGTTAGCATTTTCCTAATAAAAAAAATATTTTGCTATTACCAAAAGAATTTTCGTTGGGGTGGGTTGGGGTGTCGAGAGATTTTTTATTTAAGGGGAGTCATGACCTTTACACAAGTTGAAAAGACAGACTTTATGCTATTTGTTCGAACTTCTATAATTTTTTTGTTATATATATATATATATATATATATATATATATATATATATATATATATTGTGGCGTCACGACAAGGATAAACTCTCATAGACATTTTGAAAAAATTTCACAACTATTGGATCCATACTAACGAAAAACAAGTCCAAAAAATGCGAAGCCAATTTTTAAAACAAAAACTTAATAATTTATTTACAAAAAAATAACATTAAACCATGGCAACATATTCACTTAATTTACGTGTAGATTTACAATGCGCGCTCCAGGGCCCATCTCGGCCCAAAAACCAGGAGCCTAAAAATAGCGTCTGTTCGCTGGACGCCATAAGGCCGATCTCCTCCAATTCTCCAACTCTCTGCCTATATCTTGTGGCGTTTCTTTGTCGGCGACTCTCCCAACACGCCGAAAATGCGCCTGTTTTTCAGAGAGGGGCCGGCAACCCAGTTGGTGACAGTTCTTCTTAACGCCGAAACTTTATTACATTCCAGTGACAAAGTCGCATAGCTTCCGCTAGGAAAAGACAGCTTTACGACTATGGTGGGAGACGTTTGCTTGAAAACCATATATGCCTGGGCTTGACTTTCAGGCCAAAACTCTGCACGTGTTTAAAAAATGGTGGGAACTGGAAAATGGTACTCTCGAAAAACATCCAGCTGGCCCGTGGGGCGTGAGAACCGCACAATATATGTGACGTTACAATATATATATATATTGTTGGATTTTGATTTTTCTATTTTTGCATTTTTTTGTGTAGAAGTTTAAATAACTCGTTTAATTGTCACTAGATGGCGATACTGCTGTAGTTTTT
The DNA here is from genome assembly GCA_907164885.2 of Dolomedes plantarius. NCBI lineage: Eukaryota > Metazoa > Arthropoda > Arachnida > Araneae > Dolomedidae > Dolomedes > Dolomedes plantarius. The sequence continues at coordinate 8,010,436 of OU015502.1, forward strand.
GCTATCGGTAATCTTCCTTCCCGCGATGTAATCAGTTGCATGCAGTCTTGGAGGGATGAGTGTCGTGTTTTTTTGCTCGTCGTTCTATGGGTTGTAATGATGTACTGCGAGAGCACCTTTCATGCCAATTTCTGTTGGAATGCTGCTTAAAGTTTTAAAGTTTAGAAATGCCGACATTCTTCCGCGTGAGTATCTAAACATTGCCTTGTACTAGCTGAGTTTTCGCCTTTCAATAAAGTCAGTTTTTTCAACATGCTTGTCATCATTAACAAGTTTGAGCATTGTCAAGTTGTCATCATTGAAGGTTTTCAACCAGTTGAACATTGAATTCTTAGTATCCAGAATACAGTCATAGGAAAAACCCAGCGACCTTATGAGCTGTCTTAGAATCTTTTATCGCATAATTGCTGTGTGGTTCAGTTAGTTTCTACTAGTAAGAGTTAAGTTTAACGTTAAGTGAACTGAGCCATACATTCTGTATTGGTCCGTCGAGCTGGAGACTGCATTCTGGTAGATTGCGTATTTAGAAGTTCAACAAAAGTAAGATTGTTCTAGAGGAAATAATTCTCGTGAATTTTTCATTTCTGGCTATTTAGTATAAGTGTTATCTTTGAAAGAATTTTTATTGTGATACGAAAGCGGAAGTAATCTATACTTTAGTACAGTGAATTTAGTATCAGTAAATCCAAGGACATTTTCATGTGCATATTTGAAAAGGTGTTGAAATAATTTGCAGCTTGTGGTAAAATTAGTTCGTTGAGTACTGGTTCAACTTCCATAGAGGATGCAGAAAGTGTTTATTGCAATAAGCGACGGATTGACACTTTGACTTTGAAAATTTAAATTGTTTGGAGTTCACATACAAATAAGAACGAAGTAAATTTTGAAGCATAGCATTGTGACGCATGTTGGTTTTAGATATACATATTCTAGTGAATTTTTACTTCGGTTTAATTTAAGTATTGTTTTTATTGTCATAGTTTTAGATATACATATTCTAGTGAATTTTTACTTGGTTTAATTTAAGTATTGTTTTTATTGTCGTGGTTTTAGATATACATATTCTAGTGAATTTTTTACACTTGCTTTGGTTTTTATATTAGTATTGTTTTTTATATTATAAAAATGGAAAGGTTGAAAATTGAAAAAAGGGTATTAAAATCCTCTGTTACAAAATTGAAAGTAACGTTAGAATCAGAGACTTTTGGCTTGGATAATGCAGAAATCACATTGTTTAAAGATAAAATTTCTGACTTAAACGGAAAATGTTCAGATATTTTCGGCAAAATTTTTGAGTCATGCAAGGAGGATGATTTTGATAAGTATTTGTCTGAATCACAAGAGATTCAAGATATAATTCATAGTTATAAATTAATTGTTCTCCGTGCTGAAGATAAACTAAAACTTAGAAACAGTGAATTAGTCAAGGGGATTTCTCAAGGGGATTCAAAAGATATTAAGGAACCTTCAACCATAAGTTTAAAACTGCCGGAGTTACGTATTCCTAGTTTTTCTGGCAGTAGCAACTTGGAGTGGCTGTCCTTTACCGATCTTTTTAAGGCTTCAGTTGTGCAAAATAGTAAATTATCAAATGCGCAGAGACTTCAATACTTGGTAGGTGCATTAAAAGGTGATGCACTTCGGGTTATTCAGTCACTCCCAATTACTGATGCAAACTTTCAGATTGCATGAGATCTCCTAAGGGAGAGGTATTCTAACAGGCGACAATTAGTTTTTACCCTAATTAAAAGAATTGTAAATTTACCACAGTGTACTAGAGAAGATGCATCACAATTGTTATCAATTGTTGACACGTCAAAGGAAGCTACTCGTTCTCTCCAGATTCTCGATCTACATCCAAGTGGGTTTTCAGATAGCATTATTGTATATTTGATTATTCAAAAGCTTGACCCAACAACAAGAGCATGGTGGGAGAGAGGGCTTGGTGATGACAGCATTCCTACACTTGAGGAATTGCAAAAATTCATCATCCACCATGCACGTACACTGCAGCAACGACCACCACATAAGCCAGTATTCAAGCCACAACAACCAAATGTCTCAAGTTCAGGGAAACCTCAACGAGTGTCTACTTTTACAGCTCAAGTCAAGATTTGTTGCAGTTATTGTAAAAGTGATGAGCACAGTATTCATCAGTGCAACAACTTCAAAAAAATGGACACCCCACAACGTTTTCAATTCATAAAGGACAAACGTTTGTGCTTCAATTGTCTTAGGGCTCACAAATTAGCCAATTGTTCTAGCAGTTATACTTGTAGAGTGTGTCACAAAAGACACAATACCTTGCTTCATTTGGAGTCAACCAAATCGAACCATTCTACAGTGTTATCTCCACATGCCACGGAATTTTTGCCCGCTTCTGATGCAGCAACTAAATCAACAGGTGTACCGCAGCAATCCATTACTAATGTATCGTCTTGTCTATCATCTCAAGCTGCTCCGAATCAAGTGCTTTTATTCACTGCTATAGTGAGGGTACTTGACTCTACAAATGAGTATCAACACTGTAGAGTTCTTCTTGACCCAGGTTCCCAGGCTTCTTTTATAACAGAGACATGTTTCAATCGTTTAGGTCTTGCCAGAAACAAGGCAAGAGTGCAGATATCATGCCTTGGTCCATCCAACACACATACTAATGGGGTCACAACCCTTAAGTTTGCTCCTTATTTCAAGGACTCTCCTAAATTTGTGACATCAGCTTTTATAATTAATAAAATCATTGGTGATATACCTCATTTCTCCTTACCATCTGGGACAGCAATTCCCTTCTGTGATCTCAAGCTAGCAGATCCAAATTTCTTTCATTCAGGTCCTATTGACATTCTACTCGGTGTTAGTATTGCCTTGCCAATGCTAAAAGGAGATATTATTAAAACAACTGAGGATTGTCCTTTTGCGGTCAGATCAGACCTGGGATGGATCATTTCCGGAAATGTAAACACGGAAACTCCAGATCCACCACTTATCCATGTCAACCACATCCAACTGGAAACGGAAGAGTTGCTTAGCAAGTTTTGGAAATTGGATGAAGTTCCGAAAGCCAACTTGCTCACTAAAGAGGAACAGGCCTGCGAAGATTACTTTGCAGCTTGACTACTTTACATATTCAAGAAACGATGATGGAAGGTACACGGTGAAACTACCTTTCCATACCTCTCCAACTCTCTTAGGTGACTCATTCCGGACTGCAATGAGTCGATTCCAGTCACTAGCGAAAAATCTTGTTTCCAGACCAGAGGTTTATGAACGTTACAGAGGTTTCATTAAAGAATACATAGAGCTTCAGCACATGGAGAAAGTTTCAGACTCAGAGAGGAGTGAAAATTCCCAGTTCTACCTACCTCATCATGCTGTGTTTAAGGAGAGCAGCTCTACGACAAAGTTGCGAGTCGTCTTTGACAGTTCCTCTAAATCATCGTCAGGACTCTCTCTAAATGATCTACTCTATACAGGACCAAGAGTGAAGCAAGAGCTTTATCACATTCTCCTCCGCTTCAGAACCTTTTCTGTTGCAATTTGTGCTGACGTGGAGAAGATGTTTCGACAGATCAGAGTTCACCCAGAGGATGCTGATTTGCAGAGGATACTCTGGCGAAACAGGCCCAGTGAACCCATAGAAACTTATCGTCTTGTCACTGTCTCATACGGCACAGCTACATACTTACGCTACATACTTATTCACTAGGGTAATGAAGCAGCTTGCACTTGATGAGAGGATCAACTATCCCTTAGCTTCTAAGGTCTACCTCAGAGACTTTTACGTAGACGATATCATGACTGGAGAGAGCTCTGAGTTAAAGGCTGAACAACTAACCAGTCAACTATCAGAGATGATGCTTCGGGGAGGCTTCAGACTTCACAAGTGGAGTTCCAATGTTCCAGCAGTTTTGAAGAGTATTCCTGCCCATTCTAAAGCCATAAACCAATCATTAGCTATTGAAGACAGTGAAACTATCAAGGTTCTTGGTATCGTTTGGCATCCAGGTACAGATTCCTTTCGTGTGTCCATCACAATTTGTAATCATCAAGACCTGACCAAACGTAAAATTCTTTCAGACATTGCCAGATTATTTGACCCGATGGGTTGGTTAGCACCAGTTGTCATAAGTGCTAAAATCTTCATACAAGAACTATGGAGTCAAAATCTAGGTTGGGATGATGTTCTCAGTGAACCACTTTCTTCACGTTGGAGAATATTCCACTCACAGCTGCCTTTGCTGGTCAATTTTAAATTGCCTAGATTTGTTATGTGTACACAGCCTATTGATATCCAAATTCATGCGTTTTGTGATGCATCAGAAAAAGCATACTGTGCTGTTGTGTATATTCGCTCAGTCACTCAAGATCATAACATTACAGTATCACTTTTAACGTCAAAAACTAGAGTTGCTCCAGTCAAAACTCAGTCCCTTCCAAGACTTGAGTTATGTTCAGCATTACTTTTAGCAACATTGTTGGAATCTATTCTACCAACATTGGAAATTCCTTTCAGCAAAACATTTGCGTGGACTGACTCGCAAGTTACACTCTCGTGGATTGCCTCAGAACCTCGCCGCTGGCTCCCTTTTGTAGCGAATCGAGTAGCCAAGCTACAGGAAGCTGCACCAGACGTACACTGGAACCATGTTCCAGGTGTGGATAACCCTGCCGACTGTGGCACCAGAGGTCTTCTACCTTCAGAATTCTTGTCTTGTGACCTCTGGACTCAGGGTCCCAGTTTTCTCAGGCAGCCTTCAGAGCAATTTTTTAATGAGCAATCATCTACAAGTTTTTCATTCCAAGAATCACAACTCATTGAGCAAAGGAAAAGCTTCATTTCAGCAGCTACTCAATTTCAGCCACCATCAGTTATCTTCAAGTTTTCTTCATTCACCAAACTCTGTAGAGTTTTTGCTTGGGTTCTACGTTTCCTAAACAATACTAGAAAATCTTCAGCTGCAAGAAATATAAGTTATTTAACATCAGCTGAACTTTCAAGAGCAACATTAACTATAGTCAAACTAGTCCAGCAAGCAGAATTTGGAGAAGAGTTACATTGCTTAAAAACAGGAAAAGCATTGAAGACTTCCAGCAAGATTCTTGCGCTATGCCCATTCTTGGACAATGAGGATGTGTTAAGAGTTGGTGGGAGACTTAGAAATTCCAGTCTCTCTAATGATTCGAAACATCCAGCTATCATTCCCAAGAAACATCATTTGACAACTCTTATCGTTCAGTACTTTCATGTAACACATTTGCATGCATCGCCTCAACTCTTGCTCTCAGTTATAAGGCAAAAATTTTGGATCCCTTGTGGAAGAGATGTGGTCCGTAGATTTGTAAAAAGCTGTAAAATTTGCTTTCGTCTTTCTGCTTCTGCTATGAGTCAGCTTATGGGAGATTTACCAGCTTCAAGAGTCACACCTTCCAGGACCTTCTCAACGCCAGGTGTTGACTTTACAGGACCGTTTCTTGCCAGGGAGAGAAATGGCCGGGGGAAAAAATCCTTTAAGGTTTACATTGCGATTTTTGTGTTTTTTGCCACGCGAGCAATGCATCTTGAGGTAGTGACGGACCTCACTACTCAAGTCTTCATTGGTGCTTTGAAACGCTTTATCTCTAGAAGAGGTAGGCCTTTGGAAATCGTCAGTGATTGCGCAACTAATTTTGTCGGAGCTGATAGAGAGCTGAAGGGCTTACTTAGATATTTTCTTTCTCAGAATGAAAATTCAAATGTGTTAAATTTTTCTTAATCAGAGGGAATCACCTGGAAATTCATTCCACCAGCTGCTCCTCATCATGGTGGTATTTGGGAGGCCGGTGTGAAATCTATGAAGTACCACCTTAGAAGAACCATGGGAAACTCTCTGCTTTCTTTGGAGGAGTTATACACCCTTGCTGCGCAAATAGAATCGTGTCTTAACTCAAGACCACTTTGTTCTCTCTCTCCAGATCCAAATGATTTATCGCCATTAACACCAGGCCATTTTCTCATTGGTTCAGCTTTGACAGCTATCCCTGAACTAGATTTGACTGCAATTCCATTATCACATCTTGGACGTTGGCAACTTGTCCAGAGTCTGCTTCACAGTTTCTGGAACCGGTGGAGCAAGGAATATCTTGCCAGACTACAACAACGTCCTAAGTGGTGTGTGTCACAAAAAAATATCTCAGTTGATGATCTTGTCCTTATCAAGAATGAGTTGGCACCTCCATTAAAATGGAAACTTGCATGTGTGTTAAAGTTACATCCCGGTAAAGATGAGAAGGTTCGAGTTGTTACATTAAAAACTGATTCAGGTCAACTTACTCGTCCCATCACCAAACTTTGTAGATTACCTTTAGACTAGTTCTCCATGTAGCTATTTAGTTTACTTTGTATAATTGACCAATGTTTCTTTTGTTTTGTCTTGTAACCTTTTTCAATTGTTGTTAATATTGTTTGTTTAGATTATGTGTAATTCAGTGTCTTGAAACCCTTTAGGGGTTTCAAGACACTGAATGACAATCAAAATCATCATTCATGTCATTTGACAATCAAAATCAAAATGACAGACAATGACAATCAAAATCCAACATTCTCCCGCCCTTTAGGGGTTTCAAGGGCGGGAGAATGTTGGATTTTGATTTTTTCATCTTTTTCATTATTATTACTCAAGGTTGTCTTTTCAAAAGATTAATTATTTCCTTTTATTAGCACTAAGGAGTTCCTGTTAGTAGATTTGCTTTAGCAGATTCGCCTTTTTCGAGTTTGCCGCAATTTCCACTAAAACAAGAAATACAAGCCTTTGCGACGTTTTAAGGCTGCTTTGTGCTAACCCTATTGGATTCGCTCACGTTAATGCTAAACTATAGAGAAAATTTTTCCACTATTTACAGCTACATAAATGCTGACAATACAATAAAAATGGTATTTTCGGATAGCCTGAACTTTTCTGCACCTTGCAACAGGATTTATTTTTACCATGTTTTTATTAACTCGCTTTCTTTTTTTGTTTGTGTGTGTGTTTGTCCAGTACAAATCTTGCAATCGATTTTTAACTAACTTCCCGTCTAGCTAGACATTTGAAACTTTTAGAATAGCTCAGAACGCGATGACAATGCATTATTTTAATACTTTTAGCCATCTTTAAGCAGATTTGAATTCATTTTCAGTCAATTTTGTTTTGTAGAATGGTGCAGCCATCTATCAGCCGGGACGGGAACGAAAAGTTAAACACAAGTTAACTTCCAATTCTCGAGCTAAACAATTGATTACGCATTTGATGCATCTTTATTACGCATTTGATCATTTTCTTTCAAGTTGATGGGATAATTGATAAAAAAAAATTTTAAAAACTATTTATTAATACACAGAATTGTCAGGTTTATACGATTCAACAGAAAATTTGAAAACATGGTATTTAAAAAGTTCTTTTTATCTTGTAATTATATCAATTTCATTCATCAAAGGAATTGATGAGCATTTAAAACATACTATATCAGATTCATTCCCTGAATAATTTAAATTTAAAAATATTATTATTATTATTATTATTATTTAAAGAAAAATGTCTCAAGGTGTAAAATTTCTTTCTCTATTATGGAGTGCAATCTTTTAAAAAAAATCTTTAAATCCAAGTCGGCTATCCTTGGACAAATTTTCTCCATAGGTTAACACTGTCACTAGGTGAACGAATCCAATAGGATTAGTACACAGCAGCTTTAAGAGAACAATCAGAGATGCAGTGACAAATTTACGTCCTTTTATGTATGTATCTGAGTGGTGCGCATAAAATGCATAAAGTGCATTTGCGCATACTGTGGGTCGTGATCCACAGAGGGGTCGCGAAAATATTACGAGGGGTAGAAGATAGTTTGAAATAACCTTATATCATATAAAATTATTCAATTAATAGAATTTGCTTATAAATACGCTAAAAATTTTGAAATCGTGCTCCTTTTTAAATTTAATTTTTGTTCATATTTACCTAAATAAAGCACAAATGTAGACATATAAATAACTTTATATCATATCAAATTATTCAATTAATAGAATTTGCTTATAAATACGCTAAATATTTTTAAATCATGCTCCTTTTTAAATTTAATTTTTGCTCATACTTACCTAAATGAAGCACAAATGCACATTAATATTTAAATAGGAAGTTTTAGCCATGTGATATTTGCCAAAAACAAGTGCAGAAGGTAAGCGAGACTTTTTTAAAAGTTATTAAGCAAAGTAAATGTATAACCAAAATATACAGTTCGATTTAAAAAAAAAAGTCAAAATTTCCTTATTTTATTTTCTATTTTTTGTTAGCATTTTCCTAATAAAAAAAATATTTTGCTATTACCAAAAGAATTTTCGTTGGGGTGGGTTGGGGTGTCGAGAGATTTTTTATTTAAGGGGAGTCATGACCTTTACACAAGTTGAAAAGACAGACTTTATGCTATTTGTTCGAACTTCTATAATTTTTTTGTTATATATATATATATATATATATATATATATATATATATATATATATATATATATTGTGGCGTCACGACAAGGATAAACTCTCATAGACATTTTGAAAAAATTTCACAACTATTGGATCCATACTAACGAAAAACAAGTCCAAAAAATGCGAAGCCAATTTTTAAAACAAAAACTTAATAATTTATTTACAAAAAAATAACATTAAACCATGGCAACATATTCACTTAATTTACGTGTAGATTTACAATGCGCGCTCCAGGGCCCATCTCGGCCCAAAAACCAGGAGCCTAAAAATAGCGTCTGTTCGCTGGACGCCATAAGGCCGATCTCCTCCAATTCTCCAACTCTCTGCCTATATCTTGTGGCGTTTCTTTGTCGGCGACTCTCCCAACACGCCGAAAATGCGCCTGTTTTTCAGAGAGGGGCCGGCAACCCAGTTGGTGACAGTTCTTCTTAACGCCGAAACTTTATTACATTCCAGTGACAAAGTCGCATAGCTTCCGCTAGGAAAAGACAGCTTTACGACTATGGTGGGAGACGTTTGCTTGAAAACCCTATATGCCTGGGCTTGACTTTCAGGCCAAAACTCTGCACGTGTTTAAAAAATGGTGGGAACTGGAAAATGGTACTCTCGAAAAACATCCAGCTGGCCCGTGGGGCGTGAGAACCGCACAATATATGTGACGTTACAATATATATATATATATTGTTGGATTTTGATTTTTCTATTTTTGCATTTTTTTTGTGTAGAAGTTTAAATAACTCGTTTAATTGTCACTAGATGGCGATACTGCTGTAGTTTTTGCTATCGGTAATCTTCCTTCCCGCGATGTAATCAGTTGCATGCAGTCTTGGAGGGATGAGTGTCGTGTTTTTTTGCTCGTCGTTCTATGGGTTGTAATGATGTACTGCGAGAGCACCTTTCATGCCAATTTCTGTTGGAATGCTGCTTAAAGTTTTAAAGTTTAGAAATGCCGACATTCTTCCGCGTGAGTATCTAAACATTGCCTTGTACTAGCTGAGTTTTCGCCTTTCAATAAAGTCAGTTTTTTCAACATGCTTGTCATCATTAACAAGTTTGAGCATTGTCAAGTTGTCATCATTGAAGGTTTTCAACCAGTTGAACATTGAATTCTTAGTATCCAAAATACAGTCATAGGAAAAACCCAGCGACCTTATGAGCTGTCTTAGAATCTTTTATCCCATAATTGCTGTGTGGTTCAGTTAGTTTCTACTAGTAAGAGTTAAGTTTAACGTTAAGCGACCTGAGCCATATATATATATATATATATATATATATATATATATATATATATACTAGCATTATTGCCCGGCGTTGCCTGGGTAGATATATAGATATAAAATTATTCATGCATTCCATCAAAAAAATACTGGGCTGCACCCATTGCTCTTCATGTTCATCTGGCCAGACAGAATGCGCTTAGCACGTTTCTACTGAAATGATATACCCAGTATTTTTTTGATAGAAAGCAAGAAAAATTTTATATCTATATATCTACCCGGGCAGTCATTCTTTAAAAATAATTTCATTTATTTTCTTATGCTTTAATATAACTAATTGACTAATTGTTCGGAATGAAAGTTATGTGTCGTTATGTTTCTCTGTTTAAAGATCTTTTCCTCCCACTGCTTAAAAAACCCCAAAACTCTAAAGGATTTATCTTATATGATTTCACGGAATAAGTAATTGAAATACATATCGTATGTTAACTCTGTTTCGCGAACTTAGTGGAAAAAACCTGTAGAACTCTTAAACTTCTTCCCATTTTATGATCCTCAAACAATTAATATATTTAGATCAACAGAAGGCTTCCAAAAACTGGCCATGGGACAAACTTAATATTTCTTTTCTTTTCTTCTAAATTTTATTAATTTCTATTAGTTTGAACGCCATTGTCTAAAATTCTCTAAAGCAGCAGTTCTCAACCTTTTTAGACTCACGACTCCACTAAACGTAAGAAAAATAAAATAAACACTTCGCCCTCCTCCCCCCCCCCATCACCCCCAGACCAACTCTCAAACCACCCCCAAATCACCCCTCAAAACAAACCTCTTCTCCCTGCGTATCGAATTCGACTGGTTGTTGTGAAGGGGCTGTATCCACATTTAAGAGGTGCGCTTAGGGGCACAAAAATCATTAAAAAATTAATTTTAAAAAACTAATTGAACCCCAAATTTCGTTTTTCCTGATTTAAGTTTCTCGGGTCCTAAACATTAACTGTGCCGAATTTGGTCCCGGTGGGTGAAATAGTCTATGATTCTATAGCGGACAAACAAACAGACAAGCTCTTTTATATATATAGATAAGGTTTCGATTCCCTTTGGTTTTTTCATTATTATTACTTTTCATGTAGATCAGTAGTGCGCAAAATGTGGGTCGCCACCCATAGAGGGGTCGTGAAAATAATTGGAGGGGTCGCGGATAGTCTGAAGTAAATTTATAAACTGAATTATTTAATTCAAAACATGCTTTAAACTGTCTATAATTACATATCTTTAATATTTTTATTTATATTTTTTATATGTTAAAAATATACGGTTTCATATTGTCCATTATATAGGAAATTTTCAGTATTACTTCTCTAAACTTCATAGATTATGTTCGCTGAATTACTTTTATTACAAGTAAATAAGAATTTTATTTATAAAGTAAGAAGTGAGTGTATTTTCTGAAAATTTCAAACTTTTACTGATACACTGCGCGCAGACTTACAACAACACCAATTAAGTTTCAATAATATTTTTTGCATTTTTTTTAATGTTAAAACATTCGGTATATTTCTACACCTATTTAAATTTTAAAACACCCAAAAATATTTACTCCAAGACAATTAGATTTAAATAAATTGAAAAAGCCCATTAAAATTACAAGTCAAATGCTATTAATTCATAGTAAAATATTTTTAAAGAAAAAATTAGATGCATATTTTTAGTAGCATCATTATACACATTTCCTGAAAATATGAAAACAATATCTGCAGTAGTTTCCTTTATACAGTGCGCGCAAGCATGAAAATTATCATTATGAGGAAAGAGCATTTAAAGTTTCCACACTGGTAATAATTCCATTGGAACTGCTTTTTTCATGTCATAGTTTACAATGTTCTAGTTGGAATATTTTAACGCTGGTAATGTTTCCATTGGAACTGCTTCCTTCATGTCATAGTTTTCAATGTTCTAGTTGGAATATTTTAACGCTGGTAATGTTTCCATTGGAACTGCTTCTTTCATGATATAGTTTTCAATGTTCTAGTTGGAATATTTTAATGCTGGTAATGTTTCCATTGAAACTGCTTTTTTTATGTCATAGTTTTCAATGTTCTAGTTGGAATATTTTAACGCTGGTAATGTTTCCATTGAAACTGCTTCTTTCATGTTATAGTTTTCAATGTTCTAGTTGGAATATTTTAACGCTGGTAATGTTTCCATTGGAACTGCTTCTTTCATGTCATAGTTTTCAATGTTCTAGTTGGAATATTTTAACGCTGGTAATGTTTCCATTGGAACTGCTTCTTTCATGATATAGTTTTCAATGTTCTAGTTGGAATATTTTAATGCTGGTAATGTTTCCATTGGAACTGCTTTTTTCATGTCATAGTTTTCAATGCTCTAGTTGGAATATTTTAACGCTGGTAATGTTTCCATTGGAACTGCTTCTTTCATGTTATAGTTTTCAATGTTCTAGTTGGAATATTTTAACGCTGGTAATATTTCCATTGGAACTGCTTCTTTCATGTCATAGTTTTCAATGTTCTAGTTGGAATATTTTAACGCGGTTTGTTTTAAATGATTCAGAAATGTTCAAATATTCTAAAAAAGCAAAAAAGTAAAATTCGATTTGACTCCTCTAAAAGAAAACGGGTCGCGATATCTATAAAGGTTTGAACACCACTGATCTATATCTCTGTCTTTTCACAGTCTTTTCAACACTCTTTTCACTGTGTCTTTTCAACACCATTGTCTTTTCAACTTGTGTAAAGGTGATAACTCCCCTTAAATAAAAAATCACTCAACATCACCCCCACCCCCCCGAACGAAATTTGTTTTGGTAATAGCAAATTTATTTTTTTTATTAGGAAAATACTAACAAAAAATTAGAAAAAAAGGAAGGAAATTTTGACAATTTTTTAAAAAAAAATCGAACTGTAGATTTTTGTCATACATTTACTTTGCTTAATAACTTTAAAAAAAGTCTCGCTTACCTTCTGCACTTGTTTTTGGCAAATATCACATGGCTAAAACTTCCTATTTAAATATTAATGTGCATTTGTGCTTCATTTAGGTAAGTATGAGCAAAAATTAAATTTAAAAAGGAGCATGATTTCAAAATATTTAGCGTATTTATAAGCAAATTCTATTAATTGAATAATTTGATATGATATAAAGTTATTTATATGTCTACATTTGTGCTTTATTTAGGTAAATATTAACAAAAATTAAATTTAAAAAGGAGCATGATTTCAAAATATTTAGCGTATTTATAAGCTAATTCTATTCATTGAATAATTTTATATGATATAAAGTTATTTATATCTCTACCTATATCCTTGAACATAGGAAAGAAAGATGTTGTAAATGAGACACCTTGAACCTTTGAAATTATAAAATTGCTTACTAAAATCAACCATAGTAACATTCGCATTACATACAGAGAATGCAAAATAAAAATTACGAATAACATTAAAAGTAATCCTAATGAGAAGGATGAACTTGGTGCTCTGCTATCGATTTGTTAGTTCGGCTGTATTGTTGTCAGCTGCATTATTAAATCATCGCGATTAGCTATTTGCAGTCGGTTTCAGTTGTTGCTTATGCCACTTGACCGACAGCAACATCAGATCAAGTCCCGAAGACCATGGGCGATGAAGGTGCGGCTCCTGTTTTGAATTAGCACCACAAGGGTCGGAGTCCGACTTGGCCAAAAGACCAGTCCCTTCATTTTGAACCGAGTCAAGTGACGAGACCAGAGCACTTGACCCCGCTCCTCCAGAGGTAAATTTGAGAACTTGGAGGACATTGCAGCCACGATAGATTTTACGTGCACCAACCGCCATTTGTGTACTCGGCAGTGGATTTGTCGCCGACGAGCATCGAACCAGTGACTCTCAGATGACTAGCCCGCTGCTCTTGCCAACCTGGCCAATGCGCCCCAGTCGGTTTATGATATAAGTAATCAGATTTGTGAACACACTGAGCCCATGTTCAATTAAAAAGGATGAAGGAAATACAGCTAAAATCTTTTGTACTATAGCCTATAATCCAGTAGAAAGTATCGGTACCTAAATGTGCAAAACTATTGGTAGCTGAGTTTGAATTTAAATTTACCCCGTCCCCCTTGATCATTCCAGTATCCCTCGGGGATGGGGGGGGGGGCAATAGCGCCCACTTTAGGAAACCCTGATTTAGAGTTATAGACGCTATTAATCATCATGTGTTTGATCAGAAATTACTGGATGATTTAACTAATATTAATTTCTATGCCAAGAGTTGTGTTTTAATTTATAGAATCAGATAGCATAGTAATGACATATATTAGTGAGAAATTTACCCTTTGCGAAATAGATGCTTTGTTGCGTAATTTATTATATAACAAACAGTATGCTGTAATTTTCCTATGACAGGAGTTGGATAGTTTTGTCTCATCTCTTGCAATTAGCGAAAGATCGCAAGGCTGCTCTGTACTAACCCTATTGGATTCGCTCATCTCAATGTTAACCTATGGGGAAAATGTGTTCAAGGATTGTCGACTTGGATTGAAAGATTTTTTTAAAAACTGTACTCCATAATAGAGAAAGAAATTTTATACCTTGGAGCATTTTTCGTTTAAAAAAATACAAATACAGTGGAACTTCAATGTATCGAACCTCGATATATTCGAATTCCTTGATAAATCGAAGTTTTTCCATTTCCCTTGAACCTGCCTAACACTCCCATGTTATTTTTACCTCTACATATCGAAGGACTGGTCAGGAAGACCTCGATATTTCGAGTTTTTAGTTAACTTGGCTTGGCACCGCCCCTCTATATATCGAAATTTTTATTGGAAAACCTCTATATATCGAAGTTGTTTTCATAAAATCAATAGCATTTAGACGAAACCCAGTTCGTTCTTTGAACAGCTAACGTTCATGTTACAACCTGTAACCCCCACCCTAAGACCACGTTTGCTTACAGTTTGGTGTTTATTATTGCCATCAGTTAGTCAGATTCCAGTTCGTGACAGAAAAGTGCACGTGTGAGAAACTGAGTTTTCGACTTTGGTTGTGTTTGTTGACGATTCAAGTGTATTTTTTTTTTGTGCAATGGCAAAACGTAAAACACTTTCATATGAAGAAACAGTTAAAGTTATAGAGGTCATAATCACCTGGGATAAGAAAAAAAGGCAATACTGCTAAGCAGTTTGCCATACCAGCCAATACTCAATCTACAATATTAAAGAAGAAACAAAAGTACGAAAATCAAACATCTTCATCAAAGAGACTTAAAGGACCTGAATTCAAAGACATCGAAGAGTGTGTTCTGCAGTGGTTGAAGCAGTGCCGTGACAAAAACTTACCTACAAGTGGACCAACCCTTCAAGAAAAAGCAACAACTCGGTAATTCGAAACATCCCGCCTTTCGGCTATAAGGCCAATATTTTGAAGACATGTCGTCGCGATAGCAACCGGCGCGTTCCCATCGGAACACACAAGACGACCGCGCACCAACGAGTCAATAAGACCAAACCATTACTAACAAAAACAAATTAGTGGCAACGTCAAAAAAGAATCAAAATTTTAAATTAGAACAAGGCACCAAAAAGTGCCAACCAGTTGATAGTTCCAACTAGAACTACAAAATTAATGCGATTCAATTACTAGACCGCAGCAATTCTAAATAAGCAAGACCATTGGGCAAGTACACACCAATGCATCAAAATTCAAATTTCAGATACTCCTGCTCGATGTATATCATATGGTACAACAACCTGGTAATTCACAACCTGAACTACCGGTGATTGCACTAAGTAAGTACTTATTTATTCTTGTAATCATATTATTGTAACCAGTAATCCAGCTGCACTACCATTGTTGTTATTTATTCCTATCAGTACTAAAGCCCGTACACAGATTTAGAATACGGGAATTATTTGTCATATTATTTACCAACTAAGACTAATAAACTGTTTAATTTGTTAGCTAAAAGTTCAATAGTATGACTATACTTTTAATCTTTTTACTTTACCAGCAATCACAATGCGTTAACAGATTATTTATATATGCAATCGGCGAATTATTCAGATTCATACCAGTACTAGTTACTGTTCCCTAGCCTTAGGTAATTCTTACAATATATTCAATGTTTACTACATTAGTAGAAACACATTACATTTGCAACTCTTTTTAAAATCACATTGCTTTTGTACATTGAAATTCAAAAATATACTAAATACATAGACTATGGCTTTAACACTTAACACAATTCATTACACATTAGATTGTATGTACACATGCTTTGGCATAACTACCCAATATACACAAATACATTTACATAAATTTATATAAACACTTTAGCAATTGCTAACAATTAAAATTACTAATTAATAACAAGTTTAAATAGCATTTGCTATCGGTTAGACTTACTAATAAATACAACTTTTAAATAGCACTTTGCAAGTGCTTGTTCTTAGGTATTCAACAACTTGGTAAACCAAACCTTCGTGCTAGTAATGGCTGGCTTCAGAACTTTAAGGCCGTCTGCACACGGAGGAACTCAAAAGAAACTGATAACTGACTCGAATCACAAACCAGTCCGTGTTGAGTCGTAACCTATGTAATTGAATGGAGCCACGCACACGACGCAACTGGTTACAAACCCGTCCGGACGGGTTTGTAACCTGTTGCGTCGTGTGCGTGGCTCCATTCAATTACATAGGTTACGACTCAACACGGACTGGTTTGTGATTCGAGTCAGTTATCAGTTTCTTTTGAGTTGCTCCGTGTGCAGACGGTCTTACAGTACTGCTTGGAGCAAACCAAACAGGAACTGTGAAATTAAGCCCTTAATGATTGGCAACGCAAAAAACCCAAGATTTTTCAAAGGGGTTAAAAGTTTACCTATGCACTACACATCAAACCAAAGATCTGGGATAAAATCAGACATTTTTGGAAAATGGTATACTGACCTCGACAAAGAGAGGAAGAAAAAGAAAATTTTAATGTTTATTGACAACTGTACAGCCCATGGGGATCTCCTAAAACTTAAAAACAAAAAAATGGAGTTACTACCCCCGAATACGACATCTAAACTACAGCCATTAGATCAAGGAATAATAAAAAAATTTAAAGTTCTTTACAGGAAAGAAGTTGTGCGTCAGTTCCTTCGTGACATCGAAGATAAAAATCCTACAAAAATCAACGTGCTTGAAGACATGTGGATGGCTTCAAAGGCCTGGACCAATGCGACGGAAAAAACAATTGAGAACTGTTTCAAGAAAAGCGGGTTTAAGGAGACTCACGACTCTTTATAACTATTTCAATTTACTCCCAATTTTTCCAAATTTTATGTTAATGATAAATTGATATATTTATTTTAATAAACAAATTTTCAACTCTCAAAATAATTTTAAATAATTTATTTTAAATGCTTTAGATATACCTTGTTTTTTAAGAATTTTTATTGTATACTGGCTTGTGCGCAGAACTATGAAATTAATTTTACACTTAAATGTATAATTCCTGTTACTATTTAAAATAAATAATTCAAAATACAATTGAACATACAACATTCAACATTAAAATATTTTTTCAATTTTTTTAAAACTGCTCAAAATATACTTAAAATTTCCTAAAATTTTTGCATTAATTTACCCCTGAAAAAATAACAAAATGTGCAGTGATTGCAATAATTATAGTTCAGACGCAATAAAATAACACGATTATGCAGTGATAACTTCGCTACGGAGTACATTCAAAATAAATACAACGGTCAATGTATGCAATTAATGCCAATATATATATATATATATATATATATATTTATAATAAATACGACGATCAATGTACACAATTGATGTAATATATATATATATATATATATATATATATATTTATAAAAATATCGTAAGGGATATTTTTTTTTTATATAATATCCAATCGTCTGCTGCATTAGAAAGAAAAAAAAATTTTTTTTGTCTATTTAGTTGTTATGCACGTGACGGTAAATTTATTTAATTTAAAGTACCAGAAAAAGAAATCACGTGATCAGCATGTAATAAATTAAATTCTAAAATTCAATCTTCAAAAATTCACCAAAAATCAGAAAATGGAGGTAAAGATTCGAAAAAGATTTCATTTTAAAGGAATTTTTAGGATCTTTCTCGTGATATAAATTTTATAACCCTCAGATTATTATTTTAAATGCAAACTTGAAAAAAGTTACAAAAACAGCTTTAAAATTTAATTTTAAAAAAGTGTAAGAAGAATTTTTGAAAAATAATTTCTTAGTGCACCCCTACGCTATAAGTAGAATCGCCATGCAAAATGTCAGCCCTTTAGGTCCAGCGGTTTGGTCTGTGCGTTGTATGTCAGTGAGTCAGTCAGTTACGGAACTGTTTTATATATAGAGATAAAAGGTAATTTCTATAATTGCAATGAGTATACAATTATTTTAGTGTGAACCTCTATATCTCGAAGTCAGTCAGGAATCACCTCGGTAAATCGAAATCCTCTATAATTCTCGATAGTTTTCTCGTTCCCCTTGAGGTTCAATATATCGAGGTTCCACTGTAATAGTTTAAAATTTAAATTAAAAAATTGGCGTAGTGTGTTTTAAGAGCTTATCAATTCCTTTGGTTGACGAAATTTATAAAATGAATCCTGTTGCACGGTGTAGAAAAGTACAGGCCGAAAATACCACTTTTATAGGATTATCAACATTTCTGTAGCTGTAAACAGTAGACATATTTTCTCCATAGGCTAACATTGTGGTGAGCGAATCTAGTAGGGTTAGTACACAGCAGCCTTAATTCGTTTCCAAGACTAATCCGTTGTTTCCCCCTCTCCGAAAAAAGATTCTTCTTACCTTTATTCGCAGGAATGTTTTCGACTGCATCTATATCGCTAAAACAACATATAATTATCTCTAATTAATTGCAAACATGTTTGCTGAAAATTTATATTCCACAAGATTTCTGGCCATAAACGGAAATAAATTAGCAGGCACTTCTCTCTTCAGGTCGTAGACGTCATGAAGAGATTAAAAAAAAATTCAAAGTATTTTGAAACTATATTAAATTTCTCCCTGATATGAAACCTAAACAAATTGTAACAAACTTAAAAGTCGGATTTGTTAATATTTTTCCCACCGACATCGTAATTTCACATCATAGTGAAATTCTTATCTGATTTTTGCTGAAAGATACCTCCGTGCTAAACGGTCCTGTTGAGAGAAACTGCTAATGGGTTTTAGAAGAAGAGAAACTAGTGATGAAATAAGTTGGTCAAACTCTTAGTTGCTGATTAGTCGCTGTGTTAATTCATTTTATTTTACTTGCATGTCTCACCATTTCGGATTAAAGTACATATATCATCAAAGAAGAACATGATAAAAGGTGGCCGGTTTATTTTTTTATTACAAAAATCGGGCAAGTCACAATAAAGTTAGTTAGATAAAAGTTCTGTATTTGATAGGTTTCTACATTAATATGAATAATTAATGTGAATTCCCCTTTGTTATTGTAGTTGTTGCTAATGCTCCCTGGCCAGAAGTGTTCCATACAAGGTTTCTGCAGGCTTTGCGGGATCAGAAGTGCGTTTTCTGTTTACCATAGCACCACAATGGTCGGAGTCCGTCTTAGATAGGTTCCACCTCAATTTTGACGAAGAACCCCCAAGGGAGGACATCTAGAGGGATCGTACCTCCTCCCACCCTCTCTGACAACATAAAGGATTTTTCCGGTCTAATGCCCTTATCCGAATTTAACGTGCCCTCATCCGGCATAGACATGAAGGTAATTAATGACACTTATCGAAATTCGGACCGAGTACCCTCAACGCTGACAGCCGAGGTGATATTATTAGGCTAACTTGGGCTTACCTTGGCTCCTTCTGTCAGCTTGATCAAAGAATCAAAAATATTCAGATGATTTAGTGAATACTGTAGAATTTATTAAATCTGTAGTCCTTTTGTCATTTCCATTGCACTGGATGGGCAACCCGACATAGCAACAATGACCTTCCAGTTTGAGAACTCCCTTGGTGGGATCGATCGCAGCAGACAGCCACCCCCACGTACTCGTCCTTCCAAGCACTCGGGCGCTTCCACCCCAAGCCCACGGGAGTGGCCCAGAGAGGAGTCACTCAAATCGGCTGGCGAGTAGCCATTTAGGATGGCTGTCGGGAGGGAAAATTTTGAATAAATTTCATTTGGAAGAGATTGCCGAGAGATGGATGCTCCAGAGGCAACAGAAGAGATTATCGAGGGATGTTTGGTCCAGAGGCAACATAAGAGATTGCCTCTGGACGTTCTGTTGCCTCTGGAGCGATGGATGTTCCAGAGGCAAAAGAAGAGATGGCCGAGTGATGGATGTTCTAGAGGCAACCGAAGACATTGCAGAGCGTTGGGTGGTCCAGAGGAAACAGAAGAGATTCCGAGTGATGGATGCTCCAAAGGGAAGAGAAGATATTGCAGAGTGGTGATGGATGTTCCAGAGGCAACAGAAGAGATTGCCGAGTGATGGATGTTCCAGAGGCAACAGAATAGATTGCAGAGCGATGGATGGTCCAGAGGCAAGTGACGAGGCCCAGCGACGCACAATTAATGAGTGTGCAACAAAAACGTGAGGCCGGACCAAAAAAAAGGAGAAACAGTAACAGAAAATTTTAGGTATCGTTGTAACGACTATCTATGAATAAACCAAGCCAAAATTGGTATCTGGTCATTTTTGAGAGAAAAAGTTATAACCCTAGGCCCGTTTCTCGCGACTCAAAGATATCAGCATCACGGGGCGGGATCCTCTCTGCAGAAACCCCATCACTTTGCATGCTAAAAAACAAATCCTTCCGACTACCTTCCTCATAGGTATCTATTAATATTTTGTTTATATATTTACACACCCACACACAACCACACACACACATATATATATATATATATAAATAAATAAATAAATAAATATATATATATATATATATATGCATGTATGTATGCATGTATATATATATAATTCCTTTTTCAAAAATAATATACAATGAACTTTGTAGCAAGCGAATTTGGCCTTCTACAACCGAAACTTCTTATCACCTTCCATTTAAATTTTTCTTCCCGATCACTAATCAAGATTATTACCGGGAAATCAGACTGATAGCATGCATAAGAATGTTGGGGAAAATATGCTTGCACTGCAGTAGCTCCGTAACGGGATAAGATAAATTTGAGGTTCGATCAGCATATCTCTCTTCATTTGATTGACAGACCTGTTAAAACTTGGAGTGGATAAATAAGATGTTTACGGGAAAACATCTGAGCTTTGAACGTCAATCAGTAACTCAGAATTTCTCCGCTACTAGCACCAAGTGGCTCGCCCATTGCATAATCACGTAATCCTTAAAGTCAAACAGTAGACTCCCCAAAATGTGCTGTTTTACTATATTTTCGAAGTGTACTCGAAAATGTATTGTCTTTAATTTTTTAACGCACGATTACGTTCCTCCATAACGGTCCTACGGAATGGAAAATTTCAGACGCTAAAACTGTCCGCCCGTTCGTCCTCGCGAGTTATAATTTTGGCAGCGTGCCAAACCCCGTCTAACGCTTGGACAAGTTAAACAGAAAAGTACCAAAAAAATTTTCACATACAAATATGTATATATATATATATATATATATATATATATATATATATATATATATATATATATATATATGACACGTTTCGTATCCATTTCGTATTTAATTAAAGACAATCGTGGACCGAATGATTAGATGAGATGACAGAGATCACTTAATTTCTTTTATTTTCATTATTACTATCAGAGCTCCAACATGATTATGCAACCACTCCACCCAGGTTCTCTATCAAGACATACGTCTTCTCTCAATCAGATTTCTGTGCCGACTGACTAGCTTCTTTTGTCATTCTCCCGCTCAAACTTTTTGCTTAGTCAGATCGAATGTTCTGTAACTTTCTTCGTTATGTAATCTCCTTACGTAACTTGCTCCTGCCGAAAAATATCTCTTTTCTGAACAGCACCCATCTAGTGGCGCCCCTATTGCTATTTTTTGCTATTAACAACCCTTCTTCTTTTATGGCAAACTTTCGTGAGTTAATAATTTTTCATTATAAATTCCCCTTTTTCCCTAACAAAAGCCCCCCTATATTTTAGTTTTTCCTTACATATATATATTTATATTTATATATATATTACCCAGGATTTTTCTTGGGGGGGGGGAGGGGGCGAGATGAAAGAATAAAAATATTTATAATGAAAATCAATATTCATAGTGAAATTTCTATATCTTTGGGGGGTGGGGGTGGGGGGCAGGGCCCCTTAACCCCCCCTGGGTGCGCCACTGTATATAATATATACATAGGATATACATACATATATACAAAACATACAAGCAGAACATACAAAAGAGGTAAGCAACGGTAAGTAATCCTACGTTAATAACCAGTGGTAGTTTCGTTAGAAGAAACTACCTGAAATGTTTTCACTTTTTTTTGGTATATTTCAGCGATTTTTAGAAATATTGTAAAATATTTAGTTGAGAACACAGGTAAGTCTCACAATAGTATATAGTATAAAGGAAATTAAAATATATTGACTTTAACTGAGTGTAAGGTCTCTATTGTCCTAAACTGTACTAAAAATTTATAAAAAAATTCCCTCTGTTTGAAAATGTCATGAAATTTTTACCAAAATTATATTTGTTTTCATGATTTCATATCACATTGGAACTAAAAATATATGTATTTAATCAGTACTGTATATTTTGAAAAATAGTGCTCCGAACGTAGTCAGATACTTTAAGGAAACACGGGACCTTCAATTTCGTTCTTCTTTAATTTTCAATATTTTACTCTATATACCACATAAGTATAATTAATATTATTTATTACTACATTGAAAATACTTACAATTCAAAAATAAGCCTTTTGTGGAGGAATTAGGTCTGATTATCAAAAGTTCTTTAAATATGCTAGAATTTTTCAAAATGCTCCATGCGTATTGGTTTTTTTCTGATATGTTCCCAATTTCACAAAATTGTGAATTGAAATGTTTGTCACAAAACTATGTATATTTCTTTGAAATCACAAATATTTTTCAAATTTATACACCATAAAATAAAGTAAAAACATAAAAAATAAAAGGCAGAATAGAAAAAAATATATTTAAGACTTTAAATTCTTACAAAAAAATTAATGCACATTTATATTTATATACATATGGTTAAATTATATTAAAAAATTTCCAGATTTTAATTAATATAGAATGCGCATAGAGCATTTTAAAAAAGTTAGGGTTTTTGAAAAAATTTTGAAACACACGCATTATTCTGCAAAAAATTCCTTATTTTGAATTGTGAGGGTTTTCAATGTAGTAAAAGTGAAAATTAATTATTCTCATTTTGTATGTAGAGTTAAAAAATGGAAATTAAAAAATTCGAGTTTGAAGGTTCCTTGTCCCCTTAAGGGGACAGTGGACCTTGAAATCTAACTTTTTTTGTTTTGAATGGATTTGCTTGAAATTTGAATATGTGATTAGTACCATAGATATGTAAAAGTGGTTAAAATTCAAAGATGAAATATTAATAATATATGAATTATTAATTATATAAAAATTGGCCTGATTAAAAATGTTCCATGCGCACTTCTTTTGCATATAATATGGTAATTTTTATTTACCTTATAGGACACCTTATAGGACTGACAATGAAACTTATTGCTTATTTTAAGCATTCATTAAAAATATAAAGAGAAAAAATAATAACAGTGAAAACACCGTTTTTATTACGCAAAATACCTATAAATCATCTTTTCAAGTACGAAATTTAGAAATTCTGAGCTACGAGGCATAAATTTTTTCAATAATATTTATTTGATATACAGTTAAGTATATAAAACTTAAATTTCGAAGCAATACGATAATTAGAAATGCGTCTGGAGCAGTTTAAATATTCGTATGACATGAAAATTTTTATTTTGAGAAACACGCATTTAAAGTTATTGCTATTAGTAACCACATAATATCTAAATTAAATGCAAATGCCTATAACTAGGAAAGTAATCACAGAAATTAAAAATTATTTTTGCAACACATTCCTACTCGTCCGTAGTTTCACAATTCAATAAAATAAAAAGATCGAATTTTTGGAAAAATTTCACAATTTTGAAAGTCCACTGTACCCTTGAAATGTTTCAAAAAGCATAAGAAGCAAGAGCTATGTTTAGAGCTGCGAAAGAGATCAGATTTAACGGTAGAAAATTGCTTTATTCATCATAAGATATAAATTCAAACATAACTCCCATTAAAGGTACACTGTAAAATAATAAGTTCTCCGGGGATTACGGGCGGAAAGCGTTGAAAAATCCTGACTCTCAGAGAGTAAAATTAATGAATTCGTGACACCATTTTTGGATTTCTTCACTCACACAGCAAGGGACATAGACGGAGTCGCTTTTGGTATCTTTGGCACACTTTTCGCAGATGTTTCTCCTGGAAGAGCCTTCAGGACAAAGTAACATGACGTCTTCTCTCATGCCAAGAGGTGTCAGTTCCACCTCTTGCGTAACAAAGAGCACTACGACAGAGCACAGCAATAGGTAGGACGTCATTGATGGAAAACTTTTAGTCATTCTACAAAAAAGGGAACGAATTTTTTTAAATATATGTAACATATAGTTCTAAAACTCTATCTCTAACTGAACAGAGCAATAATTATAAGATAAAAAGAACTTTTTATATACCATGTTTTTAAATTTTCTGTTGAATCATATAAACTGGACAATTCTATGTATTAATAAATACTTTTAAAAATTTTTTTGATGAATTATCCCATCAACTTGAAAGAAAATGAAGTTAATTGGAAGTTAACTTGCGTTTAACTTTTCGTTCCCGTCCCCGCCAATAGATGGGTGCAGCAGTCTACAAAACAAAATTAACTGAAAATAAATTTTAATTTTGCATAAAAATGGCTAAAAGTATCAAAATAATGCGAGCTATTCTAAAAGTTTCAAATGTCTAGCTAGTTCGGAAGTTAGTTAAAAATCGATTGCAAGATTTGTACTGGACAAAAACACACACACAAACAAGAAAGCAAGTTAATAAAAGCATGGTAAAAATGATGAAAATTACAGCCGTATTTGTTAGAATACGGTCCCACTGGAATGAGTAGATACAGAATAAAAACATATTAGGGAAGGGGTTACCGAATTTTACGCATTAGTAACATCATAGTTATCAATAGTTACTACCATTTGGATATTCGTTTTACAGCTTCTCTCATTTTCGGCGATGCTCGAGGAAATGATGTCCTTCAATTATTCTAAAACCAAAAATTAAATTTAAATTCTGCCCCATTCGGCGAAAAATCTGCAAAATGTCAGAAACACATAACTAACTTTCTCTCTCCCTTTCTCTGTGTGTGTCATGAAGCTATAAGAGCTTCATGGTGCACATATATATGACTCTCATGAATAGCGCCCTTTACACGTACGCTCTTAGAGTGCTTGGTTCGTACGCGATTGCGCGCGGGAAAACTTGCTTTACGCTCCAAAACAGCTTTCCCTTCCTCTCCGACATCTTCACACGTGCACTCAATCGCGCGGGATCGTGGTTTCACGTGGGGAAGAACGTACGTGTAAAGGGAGCTAATGACTTCCATGAAGTTTTCAGCGGTATGACGTCACACAGTGACATAGATCGTGGATTTTAAAAATTTCGCAAATCCGATTATCTTAGCGGCTCTGCGACACCCGACGCGTGACGGGCACATGGGATCGTCCCGAAAGCTCCGTGTTTCTTCGATCGGTAGCGGCGAAAAATCGGCAGTTTCAATAGTCCGACGTCGTCGCTTTCACCAGTGCTCCGCAACCGCCGTGCCGTGGCACACTGCCGCGGTAATTTTATCGATAATAATAATAATAATAAAAAAATAACCACCGTATAAGTTAGAAATTTTTCTAAGTAAAATATTCCTCTAACATTTTGCTAATATGTAATTTTTCTGGGTCGAAATTATTCTCAAAACAAAAACATGTTGTTACCATACATTGTATGTATGCTCGAGAGTCATATTTCTAGATTTCAGTTAAGAAAGAATATAGACAAATTTCTAACAAGGCCCTCTCAATTTTGCTCCCTTTTTCTACGACATACTTATGCGAACAAAGTTTTTCGACACTGGTTCTAATTGAAAATGTCAAACGATCGTGTTTAAAGGTTCTTGACCATGAACTTCGAGTAGCTGTTTCTAATATTGAGCCAAATATAAAACGTACACATGTTCATCAAAACAAGCTCAAATATCTCATAAATTAATTAGTTATGTTTAAATTAACTTTGATTTATTAGGCTTAAGTAAAGACCAAAAAATAAATTTTAATATAAAAATTTAAAGAGAAAATTTTTTTACTTGTAAACTATAACTTTATATTTTTGTTCTTGTGTTGGTGTACAATTCAAAATGATTTATATAAAACTTAAATGATTATAATTATGTTGATACATAGAGCTATTTTATTGTGTTTTTTTATCTTATAAAAACATATACGTATTTATTGTAATTTATGTATTTGCAAGCTTTTTCTTGAAGTGTGCCGCGGAATTATCGAAAAAACGTTTTTGTGCCATGGAAGATAAAAGGTTGCGGAGCTCTGGCTTTCACTATTGGTTCGGAAATGGTGCCAAAGCTGTAATTTTGGCTTTCTGGGTAGAGGACTTTTAGAGTAATAAACCTTTAGCACAGGGGTTCTCAAAGTGTGAGCTGCGGCACTCGGGGACGCCGAGCCTTGTCATACGCCAGAATATGGTGCTAATTGTCTGGAGGTCTGTGATTTGGTTAAAATTATTTCGACACGAGTAACTCTGACAGAGTCAAAGTGAACAGGGCCTATGTTGACCAATAATTGCAAGATAGAGAGAACTTTTCATGTACCACGTTTTTCACTTTCTTTTATTTAATTTTAATCCCTTTTTAGTCGTTTCCACTATCCACAAACTTTATAAACTGCTAACTATTACAATTTTTAAAATTTTTTCGCACAATATTTTTGTAAACAAACTAAATTCACATGTATTCTGTTTTCAAAATCGTCAATCACCGTTACGCTAAAGTGCAAGCATTGAATTCGATCGTAGCACCACCTTGCGGATTTTTTCCTGAAGTAACTTTCCATACAAAAGAAAATTAACTGAAAATGAATTTTAATTCTGCTTAAAGATGGCTAAAAGTATTAAAATAATGCATTGTCATCGTGTTCTGAGCTATTCTAAAAGTTTCAAATGTCTAGCTAGTCGGAAAGTTAGTTAAAAATCGATTGCAAGATTTGTACTGAACAAACACACAAACACACACACAAGAAAGCGAGTTAATAAAAACGTGGTAATAATTATAAGATAAAAAGAACTTTCTATATACCATGTTTTTAAATTTTCTGTTGAATCATATAAACTTGACAATTTTATGTATTAATAAATACTTTTTAAATTTTTTTGATGAATCATCCCATCAACTTGAAATAAAATGAAGTTAATTGAAGTTAACTTGCGTTTAACTTTTCGTTCCCGTACCGGGCGATAGATGGCTGCACCAGTCTACAAAAAAAAAATTAACTGAAAATGAATTTTAATTCTGCTTAAATCTGGATACAGGTATTAAAATAATGCATTTTCATCGTGTTCTGAGCTATGCTAAAAGTTTCAAATGTCTAGCTAGTCGGGAAGTTAGTTAAAAATCGATTGCAAGATTTGTACCGGACAAACACACACACAAACAAACAAGAAAGTGAGTTAATAAAAACATGGTAAAAATAAGTAAATTTTCACAAACCATTTAAAAAAAATGATCTGTAGATTACGGGTAGTATATATTAACTTTGCGTTATCGATTGCAAGATTTGTACAAACACACAAACAAGAAGGCAAGTTAATGAAAACATGGTAAAAATGACATGGTAAAATCTCTCCCGAGTATTCCCCAGCCAAGGATGATAGCGGCATAATTTTGACAGATTAGAAAGTGGTTCAATATCTATATCTTCAGTTCCACAAAGCAAGGTAGGTAACATGGAAACCAGATTTCGGGTAAAATTGGTTTGACAGTGCGTCATCTTCCGATTTGAATTTTCCTGGCGGGTTAAAAGATCTCGTGAGGGTCGGACTACTTTTTCTCTCCAAAACAGAATGATCTATCGTGGGAGTTTAAATGATTGTGAGTGACTTATTTAGAAATTGAGAGCAATCTTGTTTGCACATTGTAGTGATACTGTAAACTGTTCAACTGATAGTATATATCTTTTTGCATTGCATTATTTATCTTAATAATCGTACTAAGAACTAGAACCAGGTTACAAAAAATTGTTAAGATGTCTAAAGACAGTAAAATACATCATCTTCAAATATTGGAAGATTAGGACCTCCTATTGAGCTGATAGGTTTACACTGCCATGCGCAAAAGTGGAATATTCAGCTTCCGAATAGCTTTACTCGAAGCGCATGATAAATACATTTCAATTGCTGATGATAAAAAAAAGCTTATTGCTTGTGAAATATACTAAGACCAAATGCATTAAAAAATCTCGGGATAAACACACATAAATCGCTTCAGGAAACTCCAAGTACGTTCGGTAATAAAACAACCAACAAAAAGTATGAAACGTGCCATTTAAAATAAACAATAATTTTAAAAAAATTTAATGCATTGAATATGACACTTATACATGATTCCAATAAAGTTTTTTAACATTCATATCAAGTATAGCCTGTACATTAGGGCGGAGCGTAAAAAAAAAGTTTTCGATTTTGTTTTTGCCCTAGTGCGGAAAAGTTGTGTACTGGTGGGTAGGTCACGTATGCAAAGTTTTGGGAAAAACAAAAAATATCTTCCGTCTCCATTTCGGCCGTGAATTTTAGCAGAATTTACCATACAGTTAAAAATGTGTATTTCCATTGTTTTGCATGCAGCTTTTCGCTTTTTCTGAAATAAAATTCAGAAAAAATCCCAGAACTCACAACGGGGAGGTGGCTGCATTGCAATTTCCACCCGTGCCCACCTATCCACCCAACCATACCTTTGCCCTTGTAGTTATTTCGGTTTTACTCGGTACTAGCATTTGGTTTCAAATGGTGGCATAGCTTTTTTCGACTCTGTTCGGGTTCTAACTAAACCGTCACGCTTATTTTCTCCACACACAGCCGCAGAAACCTCTGTTACTAGTTTCACGATACGTTCAACACTTTGGGTGTGGCAAGGAAATTTTAGGCTTCCCAGGTGTTGAGCTACAGACTCTCCACTGGAAATCAAATTTCTGAAATCATCTTCTGTCAATTGAGAGTTCCGTCAAATTACATTTCTGCCAATCAATGAGGTCTATATATGAAACTGCCTTGAAGTTGAGTGACGGAATGTTGTAGTGTCTGATTCTTTCCCTTTTTTTCCTTTCTTGCCCGTAAAATCCTACGTAGTCCAAGTTCTGCAATGGACTTTCTGTCGTCTGTGATCATTGACAAGATTATTGCTTCCGGGTGGCTGAAATAGCCATTTCTCTGGATAATGGGATCGACCACAGTCTTTAAATCGTTTTTAAGATAGCGTGAGACGTTTATTGTCTGCCACAAATTTCGTGGACCAAACGTTCAATATGGATTTAATTTGACTGTAAACCACATAGGTGGGCACACTTTCATGATGAACTCTGCCAGAGTTTGAAGTTTGTTTGAAGGCTCTGACGAGCTAATGTATAAACACTTTATTCGATTTGCAGTTGTTAGCCAACGTGCATGAGTCATTTTCCCAGGGTGCTTTTGTGACAAACTTGATCAACAGTTTCTATTTGTGACAGCTTGACAAATATCCCAAAGCTATCGCTTGTGTGTGCTAAGATCATTTATGTCGATTTTCGGAAATTCGATCGAAATGTCCACAAATTTCACAACTGAGAGGTTTTTACAATTTGCCAGTGCTTTTCCAATAGGACCAGAAAATGCATTAGGGTCACTCGTTCCACCATCCAAATGCTGCACTAAATGTCGGAGTGGCAACTCATTTGAGTGTAACTGGCAGATAAACCAGTGAAGGGTTTCCCAATGGCTTCCCCAGAAAGGCGAATCACGTTGATTTTATAGCCAGTATTAACGTTTGTTCCATCGCACCCTATTGCTACTAGTTGATGAATGTCAAAATTCTTATTTTCCATGAATTGCAGCATCATTTGAGAAATACTCAAAGCTGATGATGAAGTCAGTGCTATGTCTCCAAGGTACTTGCTTCCAGGTTCCTTAATCATTGTAACGTGTTCTTCCAGGACTGTTTTTTTTTTTTGGTACATCTTTCCCCCTACGCTCTCTTGCATTAGATTTTTGTTCTTCCTTCCGTCAAAATAAAGTCCCTTCAGTGGTTCCAGCTGTCTTTCATTTCCTTGCTGATATTCTTTTCGAATTTTTTTCCTCTCTCTTCTTATTTTATGTCTATAAATTACATTTAAAGTGTCTTTTTTGGTAATCATCCGCAAATCTTCTAAAACAGTGCTTGCAATGATGGCTCCAGCCCGATCTGAAATTCCGGTTCTGTCACAAGCTGTAGCAACTGCTGGGTATCGGCTTGATCTTAACGTCTTTTTACCTTCAGATTGAGTCATCCTGGATGTGGATGGGGAAGGCATCAAGTGATCTATGTCACTATCGAAGTTATGTGGATTCACGTTAGAATCTGAATCAGGATATGTGAGCCTAGATGGCGTAACAGATGGCGAAACGTTTATTTTAAGACTTGCTGCTTCTGTCTCTTTCGGTTTCCTATCCGCTCGTTTCCTCAGCTTTCAGTTTCTTTTAAGTCAACTGAGCCTATGGACATTTGCCTAAGTTGAACATTTGCCCGTTGGTCTATAAGAAAAGTTCTTTCCATTTTAGGGATCTTTTTATGCTTTGGGAAAGAACATTTGTTAAAAGAAACAAACTTACATGAAAAAATGTCGAACAATTTCCGTGAGTGTTTCACGAAGGTTTTAAGAATCGTTTCTAAAGTTGTTGTTGACAATGTTTACATGCCAAAATATTTCTTTACCTTTCTGCACGCAGTGTGTCCACTGCTGCCTTTCTGTATTAAGTTTCGAATTACCTCTGTATTTTATTTAAGAACAAAATGACGAGTTGCATACAAAACAATGGAAATACAGATTTTAACTGTATGGTAAAAATCTGCTAAAAATCACGGCCGAAATGGAGACGGAAGACATTTTTTGTTTTTCCCAAAACTTTGCATACGTGACCTACCCACCAGTACGCAACTTATCCACACTAGGGCAAAAACGAAATCGAAAACTTTTTTTTTACGCTCCGCCCTACTGTACATATTATAATTTTACTTAGAAGAGGGGCATGCAGAATGTAAGAACCGATTGCTCAGAGATCCAGCGTAGTTCACGTCATCGTAACGACGTCACCGTTGGGGTTTATACAAAAACCTACTTTTTGAAAAAACCGGTTTTCGAATTCCAGATTTCCATAAAACCGGTTTTAGCCGGTTTTCGAATTTTTGTCAGAAAAAAAAAAATAGAATATGGAAAAATATTTTATTTAATTTATATAAAATAACAAAAAACAAAATCAATGTCAAGTCAAAATGTAAAAAAAAAAATAAGGATTACACATTACTTACACAAAATAACGAAAACTCAAACAAAAATTTTAAATAATACTTATATTTATTTCACTAATTTTAATTTCTCCTAAGAAAATAGGATTTTTAAAAACATAAAATATCCACTGAACGGTGGCTAAGTCTTGTTCTTATTTTGGACACAATATTGCTTGAAATTGAAAATACTCGTTCACTATCTACTGAGCTTGCTTTTAGAGTTTTCAGGGCATCAAATAACAAATCTAAGTTTTTGGTTCTTTTATTCGTTGCCTCAAATACTGAAAATTCAGCTTTCAGTGTCTTTGGATTTGCAATTTTTTCTTCAGGGTCTTCAAGAAATCAAATAAGTTAAAAATTAATTTTTACAAAATAATTTGAATTCTTTTAAACCGGTTTTCTCAATTTAAAAACCGGTTTTCAAATGTGACAAATTTATTTTAAAAACCGGTTTTTTAAAACATTTTAAATTATTTTGTTCTGTAAAGTCTTCTCGCTTTAAGTTAGGCCGTCTGCACACGGAGCAACACAAAAGAAACTGATAACTGACTCAAATCACAAACCAGTCCGTGATGAGTCGTAACCTATGCAATTGAATGGAGCCACGCACACGGCGCAACGGGTTACAAACCCGTCCGACGGGTTAGCAATGTTCGCTAAACTAGATAGGCCGAATATACCCGACGCCTTTCAGGTGTTGAATTAAAAGTTTAACATAATTATTTTATTATTAGAATATGAAACGTTAGAATGTGAGTAAGTTAATCCTGTATCCCTCTTGCCTGAGGGATATTCTATACCCCCCATAACCAACGGAAGGTTCCCCCACTCAAGTCAGTATATGTGTGTGTGTGTGGGGTGGGTGGGTCCGCACATGGTCCAATTTTCGGTTTAGTGGTCCGCAGACTTTTACGGATTCGGAACCACTGGTTTAAAGTGAACAGTAAAATCGAATATCCCGCCAGCTGTGAAGTGCGGACGAGTGATAAGATTTTTGAACGAAAAAAAATGTTCATGCGATACGACCATAAATGGTAAGATACGACTGTTAAGGCACGACCATAAATGCTGAATCATGCTGTGAAACTCTTAAGAAGCTGCCCCGAGCAATTCAGATTCGACGGCGTGGGTTACTACCGTCTGCTTGAGTTTGTCTCTGGCAGGACAACTTGCCGTCCGTACACGTGAATTGTTTGAATAGTGATGGTAAACTTCCTTAGAGTGCAGCTATGAATACAGTTGAAATACTTTGAGGTAAAACTGGTGTCAAATTCGTTAATAATACTTTTATTAACTTTCAATGAATAAATTAAACATGAGTAATAATTACAAGATTAAAAGAACTTTTTATATACCATGTTTTTAAATTTTCTGTTGAATCATATAAACTTGACAGTTCTATGTATTAATAAATACTTTAAAAAAAATTTTTTTGAAGAATTATCCCATCAACTTGAAAGAAAATGAAGTTAATTGGAAGTTAAATTGCGTTTAACTTTTCGTTCCTGTCCCGACCGGCAGATGGCTGCACCAGTCTACAAAACAAAATTAACTGAAAATGAATTCAATCTGCTTAAAGATGGCTAAAAGTATTAACATAATGCATTTTCATCGTGTTCTGAGCTATTCTAAAAGTCTCAAATGTCTAGATAGTCGGAAAGTTAGTTAAAAATCGATTGTACGATTTGTACGGGACAAACACACATACAAACAAACAAACAAGAAAGCGGGTTATTAAAAACATGGTAAAAATATTTTGTGCTGTAAATTCAATACAGCACAAAAACTACGTTCCTAACACCGTGGCATACACACGATGGCGCACTTTTTTCGACTACCTTTTATACCAGCATCACAAGCTGTGACGTTGACTCTGACGTAATCTCAAGTCTAGAAAACTGAGCTGATAGGTTCACATTGCGTACAAAATCTGCATACTGCTGCTCTTCTTCATTGTGATACAGTGTGCGGCTGAAAGAACGTTCTGATTTTGAACGTCAATATCAAAATTACAAAGCAAGATAGAGAAAGAAATCTTTTATACCTGAGAAAAATAAGAAAATTAATTAATTTATTTATTATTAATCATTATTTATTTATTTATTTATATCCTCGGAACGTTCTTTCTGCCACTCTCTGTATTTGGCTGAAAGAACGGATAGGAAATACCAACAAATAGTTTTGTTGGGAAAGTTTTGAACAATCCCCGTATAGTCCCGACCTAGCTCCTAGCGATTATCATTTGTTTCTCCCCTTGAAGAGATTTTTGAGTCTACAGATTCTACAGAATGATCAAGAAACAAAAGACGGTGCGCAGGATTGGCACAATAGGAACTTATTACTAAATTATTTTACACACAATCGGTTCTTACTTTCTGGAGGCGCCTAGGTATATCTTAAACTGTGAGATTCTAAAAATCAATTCTATATTTATTCCAATTTTTAATCTAAAACTTTTTAAAATTGTAAATGATGTTGTTTTTCCGTATTTCGGATTCGTTGGAGGGAGTTATTTAAGAATTCAGCGGGCGCGCCCGTGTACAAAGTGCAACATTTTCGTAATTTTGAATGGTTTGTTTTGACATGTAACGTTTGAATGTTCTAAGC
This sequence comes from Dolomedes plantarius, assembly GCA_907164885.2. NCBI lineage: Eukaryota > Metazoa > Arthropoda > Arachnida > Araneae > Dolomedidae > Dolomedes > Dolomedes plantarius. Next base: position 8,044,364 of record OU015502.1, read on the forward strand.
AGGTTCTATTTATAGCTACACCCTTTCTAGTGCAGGTCAAATTTTCTGACCCTTGTTTTCTTTTCCATTCGTTGTTAGTCTGGATTTAACCGTAGTAAACCAGCGATTATACAGGATTACAATACGACAAAAGCGGGAGTTGATGTAGTCGATCCGATGTTCAGCTATTACACGATATCACGAAGATGGAAATTTCATTGATATTTTAGGTTTTTGGACATAATAGGAATCAATTGACAAGTTGACCTTAGATTCAATCAGTGTTGCCAACCTCTACGAAGCTCCTCCCCCTAGCGCCATCTCGAAATCCCCCTGTTTCCCCCTGTAGAGAAATAATATGTCAAGAGATGGCGCTGTAAGCCCATCGGTTTGATTTTATTCTCAAATGTTTAGAATTCGTTGTTCTTGTCTTTTGAGAGAGTGTTGAATCAGTTGTTAGAATGTAGATTTCTTTGAAAGGGATTAAGATCCCATAATATGTCTATTCTTTCGAATTTAGTTAATGTAGAGGCTTTCCAGCCTATTATTATCTTCTTGTAAATATGTAAATATATTAAATTCATTAAAAAATATGTAAAGATGATTTAAACTTTGCACCACTTTCGTTTTGATTTGTGAGAAAGCGACAAACAGGAGATTTTTTCCCGGGATTCTATCTCAGTCCGTAAAAATTTGAGAAAATTGTCTAAATTAAAAGTTCGACTATCTATATTAGTACGATGGAACTCCAAAGCAATATCGTTGGGAATGGTTTTCAACAAAACCGGAATTAACATGTTAGAATAGGATTCTTGTTTTACATCGAGAGAGGAAAGACTTCTAATTTGAACATTTATTGTGTCATACAATTTTCTTAATTTTGTTACATCATTCGAGTTTTGTACAGGGTTTAAATTCAAGAGATTTGACATATGCATATTGATTATCAACTGGCTTTGACCAAATCTATTGGTAAGAATCTCTACAGCCGAATCATAATTGGATTCTGAAATCGAAAATCCATCAATAGAACTTGCTGCATTTCCACCTAAATACGATTTTAAATAGTTGAACT
>OU015502.1:8050417-8057497 GCA_907164885.2 Dolomedes plantarius
AAACAAACTTTTTTTCACATTATTTTATAGCATGGCCGGCAACTCATGCCCCAATGAGGGGTTATCGAAACTGCGTTATTACAAGATACGATTGCGTCTTTATCTTTCATTTATTTTACTAAGTGCTTCGATATATAAACACAACACGTCCAGCAAACGAGATACCCAGTATCTCGAAGCACGCTGCGACTGTTATTTATATTAATAGACAAATTTCGCATGCATGCGCAGTTTAGAAAGCAAATTCGGAAAACACCCGGAAATTAGCTGCTTGTTCGACTTTTATTTTCAGCATCTTGCTTCAAAGTATGAGGTTCGTTTTATTAAGGCTGCTGTGAACTTACCCTATTGGATTCGCTCATCTCAATGTTAACCCTATGGAGAAAATATGTCTACTATTGACAGCGACATAAATGCTAATAATCGAATAAAAATGGTATTTTCAGATGGCCTTAACTGTTCTGCACCTTGCAACATGATTCATTTTACAGATTTCGTCCACTAAAGGAATTTATGGGTGTTTAAAACACACTATACCAGATATCTCCCCCGAATAATTTAAATAAAAAAAATTTGCCTTTAAAAAAAAAAGATGTAACATTTTTTTCTCTATTACGGAGTACATTTTTTTAAGAAAAATCTTTACATCCAAATCGGCAATCCTAGACGCCTTTTCTCCATAGATTAACATTGAGGTGAGCGAATCTAATAGCAGCCCTAAAGAGCAAATGCGGAAATTTATGGTCCATGAAGAAAATACACTTGTAATGGACTGTTTTTCTCCCCTCCCAACACACACAAATAGACTCTTCTTTTCAGCACCTACATGTCACGTGACCTACATGTCACTTCATGTCACGTGACCATGTTTCCGGTGTTCGTTCGTGTGCTAGTCTGTTACCCATGTATCAGCATGTAGAGTGTTCTGTTATGTCCTGTAATTAAGTGTTCGTGTTTTAGCATTCTTAGTATGTGGACTTTACTTTATTTTAACTTTAAAAAAAACCGAGATGATTTTTGATAAGAAAGTTGAGCATGCAATATGAAGGGAAATTTTTTGCACCATATAGACACTGTGATTTAATGTGCGAATGTCTGTGCGATGTATGTATGTATGACTGTGAGTATGTATGAGATACAGACTAAAACATGTATGTATGCTTGCGTACGTACGACTGTATACGCAAGTATGAATGGTTGGTTCGTTGGCGTTTTATGGCGAAAGGTCCAGAGACGACAAGCTTCTCCAAACACGTGCAAGTATGAATGAAACACAAACTAAAACATACATATATGCCTGTGTTCGTATGACTGCGTACACATGCTGATGATCCAATAAAAATGGTATTTTCAGATAGCCTGAACTTTTACAACTGGATAGCCTGAACTTACTTTCAGATAGCCTGAACTTACAACAGGATTTATTTTATACATTGCGTCCACCAAAGGAATTGATGAGAGTTTAAAACACACTGAACCAGATTTTTAATTAAAAATAATTAGAATAATTAGAATATTTAGAATTAAATAATTAGAATAATTAAATTTTTTAAATATTATTTGCATTTTTCAAAAAAACAAAAAATGCCCCGAGGTGTAAAATTTCTTTCTCTATTACGGAGTACAATTTGTTAAACAAAATCTTTTAATCCACGTTGGCAATCCCTGGATACATTTTCTCCATTGGTTAACATTGAGGTGAGCGAATCCAATAGGGTTAGAAGACAGCAGCCTTAAGCCACAAAAATCATTAGTTTGCAAAGAACTGTACGCACCGAGTCGAACCTGTAGTGGGGCAGGTGTCTTGTTTGTAAAAGGGCACATTAGCTGACATCATAAAAACAATAAATCTTAAAAACGACAACAACTTCATTCCGGTAGCCTTAGGACGGGTTTGTAACCAGTTGCGTCGTGTGCGTGGCTCCATTCAATTACATAGGTTACGACTCATCACGGACTGGTTTGTGACTGGAGTCAGTTATCAGTTTCTTTTCAGTTGCTCCGTGTGCAGACGGCCTTAATCTGCACAGCGACGAACGATCTCGTTAGTTACTTGACAGCTACAAAACACATCCAAAGGTAGTGGTGAGAGAGTTCTATATGTGGGGTCTTATGCTTGATGCTGACGTACTTTGAGCTGGAAATCTGCATAAACCTTTCCGGAGGCTGTGACGGTAGATTACGATAGGTTGCGATTTGCGACCGCTAAGCAGTTCCCCCACACAAGTTATTTACGATTTGTTTGAAAAACCTAGAAATTCCATGATTGTTTAGTATCTTTTCCTCATACTTTACCTAAATTGGTCTAAGTTTTCGTGTTTATCGTGCAGTGGAATTACTTTCTTACTTCTCTCACCCAAAATTCTATCGATCGCGGTATTACTGTTGTAGAATGACAATATCCGGGAGAAGGGGGGGGGGGGCATTGTGTCTGCCTTTCATACTATGTATGCACTCTCTTATTCTGCCCCTGAATAGGAAAACTGGATGTTTTTGAAATTCCGATTGAGCGTAATTTAAAGTTATTTACACTGTTGTGGTTGTTGTTTTCCATGTTTTTATTAACTCGCTTTCATGATTGTGTATGTGTTTGTCCGGTACAAATCTTGCAATCGATTTTTAACAAACTTCCCTACTAGCTAGACATTTGAAACTTTTAGAATAGCTCAGAACACGATGACAATGCATTCTTTTTATACTTTTAGCCATATTTAAGCAGAATTGAAGTCATTCTCAGTTAATTTTGTTTTGTAGACTGGTGCAGCCATCTCTCGGCCGGGACGGGAGCGAAAAGTTAAACGCAAGTTAACTTCCTATTAACTTTATTTTTCTTTCAAGTCGATGGGATAATTAATCAAAAAATTTTTTTTAAAGTACTTATTAATACATAGAATTGTCAAGTTTATATGATTCAACAGAAAATTTAAAAACATGGTATATAAAAAGTTCTTTGTATCTTGTAATTATTGTTTATGCCTTATGGTCGGAATGTATTCCAGACCAGGTACATAGAGGCCTGCGAGCTGAGGGCTCCGGATTATAATGGCACCACAAGGGTCGGAGTCCGACTTAGCCAGGTGCCACATCAATTTCGACCGAGCACCCCCAGGGCAACATCTGGGGGGATCGTAGATTCCCCACCCACTGACCTCATAGAAGGACTTTCCGGTCTACAGATTTAACGTGCCCATATCCATCCTAGACACGAAGGTATTGAATAGCGCTTGTCGGGATTCGATCCGAAAGCCAACACGTTACCACTAGGCTACTTCTGGCCCAGGTTATTTATAGTAAAAACGTTAAGCAAGGGATTTCCAGCCTTTTTCCTTCATCGACCCCTTTTAAAAGAATGATTTTCTTCATGGACCCCCTTCACATTTTTCTGTATAATATACAACATACAACATAATTATAATACCAATAATTACACATAAAACACTTAAAGATAAAAATTTGACTAAGAATAGGAACAAAAAAATTAGAAACAGTGGTTCATGAGGTTTATGTTTTATTATTTTTGTACCATTTTCATTTTTAATTTCACAAGTATAAACAAGATTTCAGAAACACAGATTGTAACGGCACAAACATCGCCACGAGAAAAAATGAAACTGCTTCTGATTGGTTGCATCGGGAGGACCCATGTGCTGTTTAAGGTCCATTGGATTTCCCCAGTTCTGTCTAATGTTGGTACACAAATAAAAGCCGACGGCGGCATTCTACACATATACAAAAGCGTCATGACATTCGGCTTTAGATGCGTGGATCACTCCGCCTTATGCAAATCTGTATTTATACATATTAAAGCGGATATTATTTTCTAATAATTACTTCCTAAAAAAATTAAATTAAATTTTAAAACAGAAAAATTTATCATCGACCCCAAATAGACCCAACGGGGTCCAACTAGACCCCGTTGGGAATCCCTGCTTTAAGAAGTTTGTTGCCCGACAACTTTTCTCGTTTAATTTTATATTTACTCCGTTAACTATGATTTTATTTCTCGTCACGTCTTTTAGGTTGTCATTTCCTAAGAATTGTGAAGAATCGGATATCATAGAAAAGAATCTTTTTTTCGAATAATTTTGGACCCCAAAAGTTGCATTTACAATGAAATACTTTTTTAATTCATTAAATTTATTGCACGTAAAATGCTTCGGTTTAAACCTAAAGTATTCCGTTCCCACTTAAACAACATAGAATGTGTACAACTCGTCACAGTTTAGCCCTAAGTCGAGTGTGTCTTTCAGAAGGTTATTAGCTCACTGATAATTTAATCTAATTTAAAGAAGGAAAATAAACAGGCGAAAGAAAGGAAAGTGTTCAATGTATTATTTACACATTTTTTTTCTTACGACAAAAATATCGCGTACTGAGCATGTCGTCGCCTTGTTTGTAAACTTCCGTGTTTATTAGGATTTTTTTTTTAGTTAATAATTGTTTAGATGCCTTGACCCAAATTTCGACCTTGAAGTCAAATTCAGATATTGAATAAATAAAGAGTTGAATAAAGTCACCACGCCATAGAATCCTTTTATTCAGAGATTAACATTTACAAAATCGGTTGGTGTACAACTATTAGGGGGCCCCGAAGTACCCTAGTGGTAGCACGTCGGCTTTCCGTATTAAGGGTGCTCGGATCGAATCCGACAAACTCCATTAAATACCTTCGTGTTTACGCCGAATAGGGGCACGTTAAATCCGTAGACCGGAAAGAGCTTCCATGAGGTCAGTGGATGGGGAATGTACAATACCCCCCAGGTCTCGCCTCTGGGGGGTGCTTTGGCAAAACTGTGAAGGCACCCAGCCATGTCAGACTCCGATCCTTGTGGTAGTATTATAAAACCGGAGCCGGCATACTTCTATTATTTGTATTTTTTTAAAGCGAAAAATTACCCCGAGGTGTAAAATTTCTTTCTCTTGTAGCGAGCGGGTATAAGCTCCTCACTCGTCTATATATATAAAACAGTTCCGTAAATGACTCACTGACTGACTGCCATACAACGCACAGACCAAACCACTGGACTTAAAGGGTTGAAATTTTGCATGGCGATTCTTCTTATAGAGTAGGGGTACATTAAGAATGATTTTTGAAAAATTCTTCTTAGATTTTTTTAAATTAAATTTTTAAGCTGGTTTAGTAACTTTTCTTAAGTTTGCATTTAAAATAATAATTTTAGGGTTATAAAATTTATATCATGAGAAAGATCCTAAAAATTCCTTTAAAATGAGATCTTTTTCGAATCTTTACCTCCATTTTCTGATTTTTGGTGAATTTTTGAAGATTCATTTTTAGAATTTAATTTATTAAATGCTGATCACGTGATTTCTTTTTCTGGTACTTTCAATAAATTTATCGTCACGTGCATAAGAACTAAATAGACAAAAAGAATATTTTTTTTCTTGCTAATGCGGCAGACGATTGGACATTATCCAAAAAAATATTAAAATACAGTAAAAGATATATTCTTCAAACTATACTATATTAACTGTACTATATTCTTTAGTCTTCTATTAGATTTAATTTGAATATTTTCTTCTACATTATTTTGTCTATAAAAATATCCGTTACGACTTTTTTTTTTTTTTTTTTTTTTTAATAAATTCATTTTTTTTTTCTTTTGCACCAATTGCATACATTGATCGTTGTATTTATTATAAATATATATATATATATATATATGTATATATATATATATATATATAATAGCCGTTGTCTCTGTATGACACTTCCGGGCTGTACTCATCTTTCAATTGAAGCCCTCAGTAAACAAACCGCCAGTAAGGCTTAATTTCAATTTCAGATGTCGATCAGAATTTTTTCTTACCTAAAAACAAATATCTTCTCCATCAAATCAAGTTTGTTCAACCTATTTTTCTATAAAACATTCAGAACTAAAAAAAATTGGATATTTTTAGCTGTATATTTAACAGTTTTTAAAAATCTGTTTACTTTTGCGATGAATTCTGAAAGTAAACAAACGTGAATGTGAATGAATCGCGTAGTGAACTGTAAAAACTTTCATATACTTTTTCCATTATGACGTCATTTTTAGTATTATGACGTCAAAATGACGGGTTGGATGGCAATCTACTACTCCAATCGCATAAAAACTAAATAAATAAAAATAATGAAAGGGTTTGCTTTTACAAGGTGTGGAATTAAATGCAATATTTTAGATAATTCGGGATATTTTTTAACTTTCATATACTTTTTCCATTATGACGTCAAAATGACGGGTTACCTACTAGTATATATATATAAAATTATATATATATATATATATATTTATTTTTTTGGCATTAATTGCATACATTGACCGTTGTATTTAATATGAATGTACTCGGTAGCGAAGTACGGGTTTTCAGCTAGTCCTCGTATAAATCCTTTATTTATAATTCGAGTACGAAAACACGACATTCACACGAAAAGCGACCTGAAAACAGTTATGATGAAAGAATGGATGAACATTGATGCAGAAATTACATAAGAACTAGTGCAATCTATTCCCAGACGTTTAAAAGCTGTTGTGGATTCTAAAGGATATCCTACTAAATATTAATTTAACGAAAAATTAGAATATTTACCAATATGTAGAGATTTTTTTACAAGTGTACGATGACTTTTGTGAGATAAAGTTTTTGTTACTTTTTGATTATCGGTTTCTTAAAAATAAAGTTTTACTATGTTTTCAAAATATTTCATGTAGTTTTGTTAAGAATAGGTTTTAGATCTTATTATTAAATACCCATCCTGAAATATTCATTTTAATTAATGGATAGACCCCAATTTCATTGAAAATCGTAAGTGTATGAACACTTTTGGGAGCCACTGTATATATTATATATTTCTATGGCGTTATGGCAGTTGTTGATAAGTCCGGAAAATTACATCAATTTTCTCTTAAGTTGATATGTCACCCTTAAAATTGGTTCTTTAATGTGGCAAAAGCTGATAGTGGAATTATGAAATAATACTAAGTTATTCGTATTGGCAAATGCTGTTATGTATAAAGGAGGTATTACTTGGTAGCTAATTGAATATTTTAATCCTTAATTGAAAATTTTCATTGAGGACCA
>OU015502.1:8057597-8150097 GCA_907164885.2 Dolomedes plantarius
CTCTAGACAGAAAATTTCCGGTCCGAAAGACCTCAACCGACAAAATCAATGTGATTTCGCTAAGTTAATTTCAAATGTTCTGTTTTTCGATTAATTCAGGGTTAAAATTTAAAAATAGTTTGAGATATTTTGAGAATTAACTTGTACATGCGTCATAGAGATTAGAGTTTATTATTATCTGTAATATTGGAATCAAACTTTATCGACATTATTAAAAAAATTTTACTGATATTCTTACAAATTAACAAATATTTTAAATGTCAGTGATTATTTTAATTTCTCGTTGATTGGATTTAAATATGAATCCTAAAAACTTGCAATGTAATAAACATAAAAAAATATTGTTAATCTGAACTCATCTATTGATTCATTGTCTTTCCCTCGATAATTCAGTCGAGATAATCGTCTGAAACAGTACGATTCAAGAGTTTTAAGGCAGTGGTTCTTAACCTTTTTGATAGTCAACACCCCCTTGAATCTTAAAATAAGCTCTCGCACCCCCTTGAAAAATGTGTTCCTATTTTTTATTTAGAAAAAGACATTTACTGTAACAAAATTTATTCATTGAATAAAAAATTGATACATTTACAATACATACTAAATTATTACGTATAAAACAATATCTACATTTTTAATGGCTACGTTGTGTTGTTTGTTCATAATTATACTTTTAAAACGAGGTTATTTTTTTGAAAGAGCCACACGTAAGTCATCAGATGCATTTAATCGATTTCTGGTTCTTGTTTTGATGTGCAAAAGGGATGATAAACTCATTTCACATATGTAAGTGGTGGCAAATGATAATAGTCTCTAATGCTGTTTTTGCTAATTCAAGATAAAGTTCTAACTGCGTACACCAGAACTGTTCCAAGTCCAGTTTTCAAATTCCATTTCAATGCGTGTATTTGTTCGTATTGCAATAAGATTGTCTTTTAATAAACCGTTGTCGTCCATTGGTTTGAGGTCAAATAAGTACAAGATAAAAAGAACTTTTTATATACCATGTTTTTAAATTTTCTGTTGAATCATATAAACTTGACAATTCTATGTATTAATAAATACTTTTTAAAATTTTTTTGATGAATTATCCCATCAACTTGAAAGAAAATGCAGTTTATTGGAAGTTAACTTGCGTTTAACTTTTCGTTCCCGTCCCGGCCGATAGATGGCTGCACCAGTCTGCAAAACAAAATTAACTGAAAATAACTGAAAATTAATTTAATTCTGCTTAAAGATGTCTAAAAGTATTGAAATAATGTATTGTCATCGTGTTCTGAGCTATTCTAAAAGTTTCAAATGTCTAGCTAGTCGGGAAGTTTGTTAAAAATCGATTGAAAGATTTGTACGGGACAAACACACAAACAAACAAGAAGGCGTGTTAATAAAAACATGGTAATAATGACACTAGAAAATGCATTTAAAGATGCTACTTCCCGTATTTTAAACTTTAGCTAACGGGCCCCATTTTTCTGATTTCCTCTTTAGAACGGGAAATTTCATACTCCCTTTGTAAGAACGGCCGTTAAGGGGGTTATATATATATATATATATATATATATATATACATATTCATTTGGGACCCATATTATTGGGATACAGACTAACCCACCCCGTAAGAAAAAAGGTTAATATAGTGTTCGGTTTATTAAATTGGCCATAATTCTCACTGGCGATAAATTCCATAAATGAACGTATTAATAAAAGTAAAGCAGTTTTAGAATTCTATAAGATTGGCCTTTGAAATAGAGCAACAAAAATATTTTGAAATTTTGAACCAAAACAGTCATTTCAATGTAGACACCTTAAGTTAATGTCAAATGTTCTCTTTAAATTAAATTACGATAAACACTTAAAATCAATTTCAGAATATTTCGAGAAGTAAATTTTAACTTTTAAATCATCGTCGAGACTAGAATTTATTCAAATTCAGGAGTAGTATTTTGGAGTTAAGTTTTATTTATTTTATGAAATATTAAAAAGTACAAACAGACTGATAGTCTTTCAGGCAACCAAAATTTTTAACCATTGGTAAAATGGGAAAAAAACCGTAAACTCCCGATTAACCGACAACTGATAATTTCAATTTTGAGTTAATCGAATTAAAATTAAAATTCCCAAAAATTCGAAACTGAACTAATATTGACCAATTTCGTTAATTTGATTTCACATACCGAGGCATTGTTTTAAAAGAGAACTCTTTGTTCTGGAATCCTAAGCTTCGAAAATCGCCTAAAAACACGATTTAAATAAATTTAATTAATTTTGAGTATTATTGTTCCACGACTGGAATAGTTTTACAGTTGAAGAGTACACCCGATTCTCTTTTTGCTCAGGGGATACGTTCCAGAGACTAGTATACACAAAAAAATGTGTAAAAAAAGATACATTGAACATATAAAATTTGGAGATCCACACGAATATACTTAATAAGAAAGTGTTAATTTTCATATGAAATTTGGATTGAATCTTCTAAACTTGAATAATTACAAGATAAAAAAAACTTTTTATATACCATGTTTTTAAATTTTCTGTTGAATCATAAAAACTTGACAATTCTATGTATTAATAAATACTTAAAAAAAAATTTTTTTTTAGGAATTATCCCATCAACTTGAATGAAAATGAAGTCAATTGGAAGTTAACTTGCGTTTAACTTTTTGTTCTCGTCCCGGCCGATAGATGGCTGCAAAAGTCTACAAAACAAAATTCACTGAAAATAATAAAAACATGGTAAAAATCTGTTTAAAGATGGCTAAAAGTATTTAAAAAATGCATTGTCATCGTGTTCTGAGCTATTCTAAAAGTTTCAAATGTCTAGCTAGTCGGGAAGTTAGTTAAAAATCGATTGCAAGATTTGTACTGGACAAACACACACACAAACAAGAAAGCGAGTAAATAAAAACATGGTAATAAATATGTAAAAGGAAATCCCCAAATCTTTTTTTAATTATTTTTATACGGGTTATTTTTTAAATAAAAAAAAGGGGCAGTCTCAAATGCTTAAAAATAAATTGAATTTGTATTTTATTAACACATACATTTAACATAATCATTCAGTGTCACTACTAGACAATAAATGTGCCCATTTTCGGTGGCGAAAAATCCCTGTATCGCCATTAAACCTGCTGGAAATGTTTAATGGCGATATATCTACAAGTGTATCGTGAATAAAATTAACATTTTGTGTTTCTTTTGTTTCACTGGTTTGAATGCGAATTCGGTTATCAGACACCGTGATTTTGTTTTTGTTCTTTGTAAAGAATACTTCTGAATTTGAATAAATTCTAGTCTCGGCGATGAGTTAAAAGTTAAAATTTACTTCTCAAAATATTCTGAAAGTGATTTTATGTGTTTATCGTAATTTAATTTAAAGAGAACATTTGACATTTACTTAAGGTGCCTACGTTGAAATGACTGTTTTGATTCAAAATTGCGAAATATTTTTTGTTCCTCTATTTCAAAGGCCAATCTTTTAGAATTCTAAAACTGCTTTATTAATACGTTCATTTATAGAATTTATCGCCAACGAGAATTATGATCAGTTTAATAAACCGAAAGCTATATTAAGCTTCTTCTTACGGGGTGGGATAGTATGTATCCCAAGAATATGGGTCCCTAAATGAATATATATATATACAGTGGAATCTCGATCTATCGTTTTCCAAGGGACCGATAGAAATGAACGATAAATGCGGGAAAACGATAGATGCGGAAACATAACAAAGCAATATGATCTTTGGGACTGGATAAAATGAACGACACATACGGAAAAACGATGGATCGGAAAACGATCGATCGAGATTCCACTGTATATATGATTCTTCATAAGGTAACATAAGCATTAATAAATCACGTTGGAATTATACAGCTCGTTCGACATTGAAACCATTTATAAGAACATGATTTCCAAGTTTATTGGTCAGTTGGCGGCCTTCTAGAATTATACTTGGAAATGGTGGAACCACTCCATCATCACGACTATAAACTAAAGTGGAAACATCTACATTCTCTAAAATTTTCTCTGGTAACATGGCACTCAAATTTTTTTTTTTTATTTTTTTTTAGATTTTTATACAATGTTAAAGTAAAAGAAAAAGTGTTAAAAATAATCGGTTCTTCTTGTAATACTGCGTTACAGGTATTCCTCGACTTACGACCGCTGGACTTACACTCGCACTTACGACCGAAATTTTTAAATTTAAATAAAAAATCCCGAAAATACTGTTCCTCGAATGTACTGTACATACCTATATGTACTACATAATTATTAAAGAATGTGATGTAATATTGTGCAATACTGCAAAAATTTAAGACGCAATAGTAAAAATGCATGATGCAATCGTTTCGATATCCACACGATAAAGCACATAAACCTCCATGGGCTTCAGAAATGGCTTCAGCCTTCCATCAATTAATAAAGGACAACAACAATTAGGAGTGATGGATCGAAATGCAGAAAGATGAACAAGAGTAAATCGTCGTATTCAGAAAATCTGGCTTGCTACCAAACAATATATATATAAGGAAAAGAAGACGCAAACTGTTCAAACTACCTTGGATAATATTGTTAATAATTCCAAGATAAAAAGAACTTTTTATATACCATGTTTTTAAATTTTCTGTTGTATCATATTAACTAGCTGAAAACACGCACTTCGCTACGGAGTACATTCAAATTACATACAGTGGTCAATGTATGCAATTGATGCCAAAAAAAATATATATATATATTTATAATAAATACGATGATCAATGTATACAATTGATGTAAAACTATATATATATATATATATTTATAAAAAAATCGTAAGGGATATTTTTAAAGACAAAATGATGTAGATGAAAATATTCAAATTAAATCTAATAGGACTACTAAAGAATATAGTACAGTTAATATAGTACAGTTTGAGGAACATATCTTCTTTTACTGTATTTTAATAATTTTTTGAATAATGTCCAATCGTCTGCCGCATTAGAAAGAAAAAAAAGTATTTTTTTGTCTATTTAGCTGTTATGCACTTGACGATAAATTTATTTAGAGTACCAGAAAAGAAATCACGTGATCAGCATTTAATAAATTAAATTCTAAAAATTAATCTTTAAAAATTCACCAAAAATCAGAAAAATAAGGTAAAGATTCGAAAAAGATTTCATTTTAAAGGAATTTTTATGATCTGTCTCGTGATATAAATTTTATAACCCTCAAATTATTATTTTAAATGCAAACTTAAAAAAAGTCACTAAAACAGCTTAAAAATTTAATTTAAAAATATCTAAGAAGAATTTTTCAAAAATCTTTCTTAGTGCACCCCTACACCATAAGAAGAATCGCCATGCAAAATTTTAGCCCTTTAAGTCCATTGATTTGGTCTGTGCGTTGTATGTCAGTCAGTCAGTCAGTTACGGAACTGTTTTATATATATAGACTAGCTGAAAACCTGCGCTTCGCTACGGAGTACATTCAAATTAAATACAACGGTCAACGTATGCAATTTATGCCAAAAAATAAATATATATATTTATAATAAATACGATGATCAATGTATACAATTGATGTAAAATATATATCTATCTATATATATATATATATATTTATAAAAAAATCGTAAGGGATATGCATTTTTTTTGGATAATATCCAATCGTCTGCTGCATTAGAAAGAGAAAAAAATTGTTTTTTTGTCTATTTAGTTGTTACGCACGTGACGATAAATTTATTGAAAGTACCAGAAAAAGAAATCACGTGATCAGCATTTCATAAATTAAATTCTAAAAATTAATCTTTAAAAATTCACCAAAAATCAGGAAATGGAGGTAAAAATTCGAAAAAAATTTCATTTTGAAGGAATTTTTATGATCTTTCTCGTGATATAAATTTTATAACCCTCAATGTATTATTTTAAATGCAAACGTAAAAAAAGTTTAAAAAACAGCTTAAAAAATTAATTTTAAAAAATCTAAGAAGAATTTTTGAAAAATCTTTCTTAGTGCATCCCTACACTATTAGAAGAATCGCCATGCAAAATTTCAGCCCTTTAGGTCCAGCGGTTTGGTCTGTGCGTTGTACGTCAGTCAGTCAGTCAGTCAGTGAATGAATGAGTCAGTTACGGAACTGTTTTATATATATAGATACTTTAAAAAGATTTTTTTTGATGAATTATCCCATCAACTTGAAAGAAAATGAAGTTAATCTGAAGTTAACTTGCGTTTAACTTTTCGTTCCCGTCCTGGCCGATAGATGACGGCATCAGACTACAAAACAAAATTAACTGAAAATGAATTCAATCCTGCTTAAAGATGGCTAAAAGTATTAAAAGAATGCATTGTCATCGTGTTCTGAGCTATTTTAAAAGTTTCAAATGTCTAGCTAGTCGGGAAGTTAGTTAAAAATCGATTGCAAGATTTGTACCGGACAAATACACATACACACACACAAACAAACAAACAAGAAAGCGAGTTAATAAAAACATGGTAAAAAATTTGCAACGTATCTTCTGTCGCAAATTCTGGACAATGGATTGTACTAACATAATAAGTAGTGATGACAAAGAATTTTTTATGTCTTCTAAATACAATGTATTTTAAATTACGTATGTATGTATGAAAGTAAAAAATATATGTTTGTGCATATACAAAAAAAAAATGTTTGAAACTCGATTTATGACCAACTCGACTTACGACCAATGTCTCGGTCCCTATCTCGGTCGTAAGTGGCGAAGTATCTGTATTTTAAAACCGTACACAAAAACGTTCAAAAAGAGAATCCGGAGTATATACCGAGATGTAAAACACACAGAAGTTTTTTAAAACTCAGTCTAAGTAATCTATATATATAAACAGTTCCGTAACTGTCTGACTCACTGACTGACATACAACGTGCAGACCAAACCGCTGGACCTAAAGGGCTGAAATTTTTATGGCGATTCTACTTATGGTATAGGGATGCATTAAGAAATTATTTTTGAAAAATTCTTCTTACACTTTTTTAAAATTAAATTTTAAAGCTGTTTTTGTAACTTTTTTCAAGTTTGTATTTAAAATAATAACCTGAGGGTTATAAAATTTATATCACGAGAAAGATCCTAAAAATACCTTTAAAATTAAATCTTTTTCGAATCTTTACCTCTATTTTCTGATTTTTGGTGAATTTTTGAAGATTAAATTTTAGAATTTAATTTATTACATGCTGATCACGTGATTTCTTTTTCTGGTACTTTAAATTAAATAAATTTACCGTCACGTGCATAACAACTAAATAGACAAAAACGATTTTTTTTATCTTGCTAATGCGGCAGCGTGACATTATCCAAAAAAATATTAAAATACAGTAAAATATATGTTTCTCAGACTGTACTATATTACCTGTACTATATTCTTTAGTATGTCCTATTAGATTTAATCTGAATATTTTCTTCTACATTATTTTGTCTATAAAAATATCTCTTACGATTTTTTTATAAATATATATATATATATATATATTTTACATCAATTGTATACATTGATCGTCTTATTTATTATACATCTATTTATAAATTTATTTTTTTGGCATTAATTGCATACATTGACCTTTGTATTTAATTTTAATGTACTCCGCAGCGAAGTGCGGGTTTTTAACTAGTCAATTATAAATAGGCTTCCATATTTTTTTTCCGGACCGTTAAAAGTGACACAGAGATCACAACGTTCGGTTAAACAGAAACTATTTACAAATATGTCAAGTAAAAAAAATAATCACCTACTGCTCACAACTGTAGCTAAAAAGGTTTTACACCACTTTCTCTAAAAAATGTAATGCATATTAAAACGTGGCATTACTCTAAGTAAAATAAGCTATAGTAACTAAAATGTTCAGCCACACCATTTAAATTCATATGCCTAATAGATAAATCTAAGTTATTAAAACGTTTAATAAAATCTTTCAATACTGACTTGTATTCACAATTTTCAGTCTTTTTTCGTGAGACTTTGGGATTTCGGAACTGAAAGACTATATAGAGACAGGACTTCAAATATAAATACTGATGCCCCTCGTCCACAGTTTCTAAAAATATGCTGATATCGCCAAAAGTAGCCTTTGGACCCATCATCGGCTCTCTCCTCGATATGTCGCCATTTTATTTCATAACAAACATAAAAATTTTTGGTCTTATGAGGAAAAACAAAATTGAAAAATATTTTCTTTTTCTTATCCACTTGTCTATTGTTTTTCAGAAATTCGTTTCATAATCCATCCCAGCTACACTGGTGTAAGAAATTAAGAGAATTTGAAGACTTGGTCGATTATCTCTAGAACTACTGTACCGATTTTAATGAAATTTGATATGTACATACATTGATACAATACAAAACAAATAACCATTCAATAATTGTAATACATACGCATTATCGTGCGTAACACCACTCGTTGGAGTCGGAAGGTATGAAAAAGCAGTTGCAGAATAAACAAAAAAGGAGTTAATAGATGGGTTAATAGGGGGTATGTTCTCCTCTTACAGATATACAGGTCTCGCAGCATGATTTCATACTTGAAATAAGGCAGTTTATCATTTCCTGTGGCAATTGGTCCCACTGGTTCAGCAACGCTGTTTTCATTCCCTGTATGGTTCTCAGAGGGGGGGTTACGAGTTGCAATTGCCCTCCCCAGAGCGTCCTAGACATGCTCTATAGGCTTAAGGTCTGGAGATCTGGCTGGCCAATCCATCCGGCGAATATCCTCACTCTCTAGAAATTCGTCGACCAGAAGAGCTCTATGTGGCCTCGCGTTATCGTCCATTAAAATGAACTCAGGGCCAACTAACTGCTCACCTGAAAAGGCGAACACAGGGCTCCAAGACCTCATCCTTATACTCACACCAGTCACAGTGCCTCTTTCAAAGACATGGAGAGGTGTGCGGCCATCCAACATGATGCCTGCCCAGACCATTAAACCTCCTCTGCCATAATGGTCGATTTCGCGGACATTGGAGGATAGGTAGCGGGTCCCAGTTGCTCTCCATATCAACGTACGGCGAGAATCGGTGTTTAGACTGAACTGCGACTCATCAGTGAAAAGAACGGTCGTCCATTGATTCATACTCCAATCTCTATGCTCTCTGCACCATGATAAACGGATTCTCCTGTTCGTAGAAGTGAGCGGGACGCAAACAGCAGGTCTTCTTGCAAACAACCCTCTCTCATGA
Source organism: Dolomedes plantarius (assembly GCA_907164885.2). NCBI lineage: Eukaryota > Metazoa > Arthropoda > Arachnida > Araneae > Dolomedidae > Dolomedes > Dolomedes plantarius. The sequence continues at coordinate 8,066,778 of OU015502.1, forward strand.
AGTCTTTTGGAAACAGTCACCCTTGATACACGGGTTCCTGTGGCTGCATACAAGTCACGAGAGAGCTGAGAAGCTGTAGCACTCCTGTTACGCCTCGCTATAATCAACAAATGGCGATCTTCTCTGGCCGACGTGGCTCTTGGACGACCTTGCCCAGGCTTTCTCTCGATGGATCCGGTATCCTGGAACTGTTTCCATAAGTTACACACGACGCTGGGCGTTAAATTGAACTCTCTACAAATTTGGACTTGAGATTGGCCTGCTTCTAGCCTCCCCACAATTCGCCACCTCATTCCATCATCTAAATGTTGGTGGTTACTCATTTTTACGGTTACAATTTGAAATTAACCGATTGCTGCAAAATAACACCAAGAAATTCGCCGACGTGTGCTAGCGAACGAAATGCGTCTTACCTTACGCGCGCTTATAAAGCCTGTTTCTCTACTGGCTCCGCCTACACACACGTGTACGCTTACGTATTTGACGTACAAGATTTGCATATTTGTCTAGAAGCAGTGGATTTACATTCAGTTAAGTTCTTTTCATGAAATTCGATTAAATATGCAAATTCTCTTAATTTATTTCACCAGTTAATATTAAATATAGATTATAAAGATAACGTGTACTTTTGCAGATTTAGAGGGTTGATTTGGAATGATCACGAGAAATTTGATTTATAAGGCAATATATCTGCTTGTGCAGAGGAAGAGTAATGTATATATATATATATATATATATATATATATATATATATATATATATATATATATATATATATATATATATAATTGCTACTCTTCTACTGCATATTTGGAACAGAAACCCCTACCTCAGTTTTAAAACATGTGGTCCGTACACTCCTGGTTACTCAGCTAACAGATAAAGATCAGAGTCCAGAGATCGGATTTCCAAACCAGAATACTTGAAATGCTGATGGTTGATGGTACAGTTAAGTACTTACGGAATAAATAACTGAGCTCTTAGAAATAGGATAAATTTAGACTCCATTTGTTGGTATTGAATTGTTTACAAAAACAGTTTCTCTGATTTGCAGTTTTTTGTTTTTTTGCGAAGAATATTTATTCAGATTTTGTCAGCGTTTACTTCCTCCTTCTGGAACAGTATTTGACCTCGGACTTTAAGCATAGAGCTATATATAAAAATGAATCACTCAATCAACCAAACGCACCGAAAGCTTGAAAATTATTTTTACGCCATATCAGTCATACTAAACAGTTATTTATTTATTTTCCCTTCAAAACATATCTAGTTATATTTATATTTATTTATTTCTACTTTCTTAAAACGTCGAATATAACCCGTGACAATTAACTTGCTTCGTAAATAAAGCAGTGGCGACTCCAGACCAGAGATTTGGTGGGGGCAACGTCGGCTCTTAGGGTTATATATATATATATATATATATATATATATATATATATATATATATATATATATTGTGGCGTCACTGTAAGGCTGATAAACTCTCTGAGGCATTTTGAAGAAATTTCACAACTATTGATCCATACCAAAGAAAGACAGAGTTCTAATTTACAAAACGAAGGCCAAATTTTTAAAACAAAACTTAACAATTTATTAACAAGAAAAAATTTAAACATTAGACATTTTCGACATATTCACTTAATTTACGTGCAGATTTACAGTGCGCGCTCCAGGGCCCATTCCGGCCCCCCCCCCAAAAAAAAAACAGGAGCCTCACAAAAACACAACCGCTCGGGTTGATGTTCTACGCCGCTCTCGCCAATATCTGGATTTTTTAGAAGGGGTCGAGGGGGCGGTAGATGCCGGCAGATTATCGGCTGACAGTTTCTTCTTAGACGCCGAACTTTACTACATTGCAGAACGTCCAAGATGACAGCTTTAGTGGCTGTGTCTGTAAGGGAAACGGTTTTTAATCCCCCCACGTGTTCCGAACTGGTGGAACCGAACAACGCATTCTTTGAAAAACACGCAGCTGTGTTTCAGCAGTTGTGGGGTGTCGGGAAAAAATAAGACCATATTTCCAGTACGCTACAGCTCCTCCACGCTCCAGGAAACTTTTTCTTCGCAGACGAAAAAGTTTGTCCGTCGACCACACTTACGTCACCAATAGCACAGTTTTTACACCGGCAAATAGCACAGTTTGTGCACCGGCATACAGAGGAGTTGAAACAAAAACACATAGCCAGCACCACCTTTAACACTCAAGTTGCAACCAAAATTAAACAAAGCACATAACCAAAATTTTGAAAATTTATTAACCTATTAAATTCGAGTTTAGTGCATTTATTTTGTACGGGATGTCATTTTCAATAAAAACAGTTAATTTCCATAAATCAATATCCATTCACTGATAAGAAACAAAAATAATACTAATAAACACTTAAATACACATACTAAAATACAACAAACATATACCTTTCTATTGCATGAAAAAAAATCAATTTAATAACAAATACAAGCAATACAAGGTAAATCAACCTCCTGTGTATTTAATCTGGATTTTCAACATGGGCTATCCACTTACTAATGGTTAAAAAATACAAAAACGTGATGCCCATGTGAACCACAGGTAGATGCATAGTGCAACTCATTCCAGGCTTACCACCCGAAACTAAATATAAGTAAATCAAATTCTCTCCCGACCGATCTACCTCCGAAATCAACTCTTTGCACTTCCTCATCACCTCTCCTGACGCAAGGTGTTTACTCCCTAACCCGAAAGAAAAACCGGAACTCTCAGGATTGGACCATTTGGCCCTTGCAGGTAACCCTGATCTCTTAACCGAAATTTCAGCTTCTAAAACGACCACTGAATTCACCATCTCTATCGCTATCTCCTTTCCCACATCCTTTTCCAAACTTAACACCCTTTTACCCTCATGTTCTTCACCTTCTCTCATATCCGTTACCCCTTTTTCAATTCCGACATTTCCTAACTCTCCCGGGATCACTAACAATTCTCCTAAGTCTTCGTTCTTATCTTTCAAACTCGAGTCTTATGAGTCTTATATTGTATATTTGCTTGTGAATAATGTTATAGTGTCCTACAATTTATGATTCTAGGGTATATACTCACCATAATGTATATCCCAACACAATTTTTGCACTTGCTTTTTTAAGTTTTTATACACATTTACTTTTACTGTTTGCAATATGCATGGTACAGTGTGATACACTGTGTTACAAGTTATTTTCTTCATCCAAGGTGTCACTAAGCTTTTCTCATAGTAATGACTCTTGTGTATGACGCCATGCTCTCTGTCACAATGTTGACTGTCATTAGTGCTATCCTTTGTCTATCACTTTGTCTATCTAGGACACATAATTTTTGCAATTGTCATTCATCACTTTTCAATGTAACTTTAAATTTTTCTATGTGAATTTTTACAGGGTTGTTTTTTGTGTTTTTTCTTTGTTTTTTCAATGGCTGGCCAGCCGACGTGAAGTGTTTAGTGTTCTTTTATATAATGTACATACCCTGTGTAACTTTTATAATCATGTAATCAAAATTCGGAGCAAATTTTTTTCCCTCATTTAGGGTCTCCAATGTATACCATTGTAAACTAGACTCAATATGAGCATTAATGAAATTTTTTTCCTCATTTAGGGTCTCCAATGTATACCATTGTAAACTAGACTCAATATGAGCAGTAATGAACTTTTTTCCTCATCTAGGATCTTCAATGTAACTTTTTGTAAGCCTGCCAACTCCCACTCCTAGCACATTGATGATTGTTATTTCTAACTCAACTCTCTTTGGGAAATTTTCCCTCGTTTGTTTTTTCTTCATTTGGTGAAGGGGGAGAGTGTTATAAAGACTCATGGAGTATATCTATTAATATTCAGGTCTTTATAACTGTCTCTCGTAACCGCCATATATTGGCTGAAAAGAAAAATGATTTGTTGCCATGAAAGGCGATGCACGCCAAATCTGGTGTATTGAGCCTGTATTGCGCAGGTGCGAAGTACAGCTTGGCGCACTTCATGGCTAGCTTCGTAAAATAGGGAGAGAGCTCTTGGAACCGTACGAGGTACGTGAGACTTTTGGAGCTGATGATGGTGCATGGGAGTGAGGTACAAGGCATGGCAAATCTTAAGTATTTACTTTTTTTCATTATGTTTAGATAAATAAATTTCTTATTTGCTCCTTAAAACCCTTGTCTGTAATTTAATTTACTGTAGTAGATAATGTTTCTTTGTTACGAATTAATTTGAGTATTGTAATCTGCTTAGCACGTGGGTCAGGCTATAGGTAGGATTAAGTATTTTCTTGCCAGGTTAAGTGCAGTTATCCTAAAACATTAGTACTCTGCTTATAGAGATTCTATGCTCACTTCTACCCAGACTTGGGTGTATATAATTTGAAGTGGCACTCTATTTGAATTATATACAAACACAGTTTATACATGAAATAATGTTTATTGAATTCGCTGCACATATAATTGGCTTTTACAGCAATAAGCATGCGTACTACTTGTACGGAATGTAAATACAGCTTTCAAGAACAATATATTTTTATACTCACGAACAGTAAGTCAAACCAGCAGTACTGCCACGTAAACTTCTGGCCCGTAAAGCACTAACGCAGGATAACACCTTTTTCAACCTTAACAACCTCCCTCGTTTCATTAATGACGCTGCGTGGTATTTATACTAAGTGCGTATGCCGAAATTAGCATATCTAAAGTAGCTTCTTTAATTCACTCAAAAGTTCGATTCTTGTGAATCGAATCTTGTGTATACCTTACACTGGCCTCCCTCGAAAAAAAAAATTAGGTAACTGAGGTCTGAACGGCTTCAGTTAACTAATTGAAAACGCGTGCTGGTCTGACTTTTTACATAATGGGTGGCAAAGCCAAAAAACCTTCCACACGTTGTGTGGGGGAAAAACGCCACTACCATTTTACAAAACTAACCCCGAAGGGTCCAGGTGACACCATTACACAGTGGATTTGCAGAGTTGCGGATACTGGGCTGGCCAACTGCGCCCTAAAATATCTATTTTAATTAAAAGTGACAACACAATTGCACAGCATGACATTTCTTGACTGTATCTGCTCTCCCCCAATTTATAATGTACATGTGTTATGATTTGCGAAGTTAGTATGTTAGTTGTTTGTTATCTGTAGTTAGTATGTATTTTTTTTCACTACATGTCCCCTTCAAAAATTTATAAAACAACAGTATACCGTTTTTTTCCAGTGGCTCACCCCTTCCCCTCAAAATGTTTACACAGTATATACAATGGGGAACTTCAAACCAATTTGGTTCGATTTTATTAAAGGGTGGGAGTTAGAATAAGAGAATTGATACAAGACTTGTTCCTCATGAATGCAGCAACTTCACTGCACCAGTTTGTCCAATCCGCTGAACCTCTCTTGATGGTCGCAGTCCTAGTAAAGGGGTTCGTTGACCGTGTGGGCATCCTTCGTGCAGCAGGTCGTTGGTCCTGAGGCGCTGGTCCGGCTTGACGATGGACAGGAGGTCTCTTGGGAGGAGGCCAACCTTGCTGGGCGGCTGATATCTTGCGTTCCCTGTGCTTATGCAAAGGAGCTTTAAAATTGTCATTCTTCCTTTTTACAACCTTGTGTACCTTATGTGTGCCACGTTCATCCTTAGATGGAGGTTTTGTAGTGCACACTTTACTTTTCTCCGTACTTTTTAGAGTATAGACATTAGATTTTAATGCAGATTCTATTTTTTGAAACTTATACGCCGCACCAACGTGTTTAGTAACTGGCTTTATCTCGCTGCTTGTGTCATGTTTTTCAACAACCTGACTCTGTTTTTCGTATTTGTGCTTATACGACTTCTTGTTTACCGCCTTAATTACTTCAGTATTAGCAGTTTTAATGCTGGAACCTGAAGGCTCTTTTTCACGTTTTTTATCCCCCTTAACTTTAGTTTTATCCTCTTTTGACGAAAAAGTCTCTTTGAAACTTGCGATATCAGAATCGTTATCATTTAAATTCTTTAACACTGCTTCAGTTTTAGGAAGATTAAGCTTTTCGTACTCGTGCGTTTTATTGCAAACTTTCTCTATAACTTCCGAAGCATCAGCTAAACTACCTATAGTATAACTCTGTGTCAACTTTTCATCCTGATTCTCAGTCTGGTTTTCATGTACTTTATTTAAAACCATATTATCAACCTGGCCTACACAATCCCCATTCGGCTGGAAACTTGAAATAATATCATCACCTAGCAAGTTCCTACTATCGTTTAAAGAATTTTTATTGTCGTCAACTAATAAGTATTCACTAACTTCCGTAACGCATACTTCGTCATCTACTAAATTTCCTTCATTAACAGATGTGTGAATATCATCTAAAATATCAGGTATAGCATCAATAATATCAGGTATAGCATTAATAATATCAGGTATAGCATTAATAGAAGTGTCCGATGATTTATTTTCTAAACTAATTTTCAGAAATTTGTACTGGAATTACCGCATTATTCCAGCTAGACTCACTTTCTTTATAAGCCACAAAAATACCCTGACTTTCACTATTCTCAAAATAATGATTACTACTCGGACAAAATAATACATTTGACCACACAGTTTCAACAGGTTGAACCATATCATGTGAATCAACTTGCCAGTGCAAGTAAGGTGCTTCCCTATTATTTTCTTTAAGTGCACTAATTTCATTATAACGCCGTGCGCTTCTATTATTTTGCCTGCGGTACTGCTTACGCTGCTGGTTTGAAACTCGCGAAAAATTTTGGCGCGGCTGTATAAAACTTCTCGTACCTGAATGACGGTGAGGGGTAGCGAAGAAATGTCTATTGTCATATTTAGCTAAAGCTTGAAGGAGGGTAACCTTGCTTGTAATTGTTTGATTATCTAAAAAATCTTGAACACTTGGCTTCAAACGTTGGATAACTATTTTTAAGATTATCGCTTCCGTCAACTCTTCTAAATATTCCTCACACTTGGAAATCTTTTCCATAGCAAAATCTAATGCAGACTGACCTTCACGTTGCCTTAGCGAATAAATTTCCGCTTCAATTTCACTTTGATTAAAGGTCTTTGGAAAAACGCTAAGAAACTGTTGCTTGAATGACGAATAGTCAAAAATCAGATTACTGCTTTGCATACACGTGTACCACTGATATGCACTACCTCTTAAAGCGGCTAGAGCAATTTTAAGTTTATCCCCCTCTGGGGTGCATTGTTGCTGAAAGTAATGCTCAATTTTCTTTAGGAATTGGCTTGAGGGGCCGCCATTGAAGGTGGCTTCGAATGGCGCAATTTGCTGAACAATAATTACCCGAGGAAAATTTCCAGCAGGATTTTGTTCTACAACACTCATTTTTTAAATAGTATATAAGTACTTGCAACAATTTTATCAATATACGTACACAGTACACAGTTTTTAATTTCAATTATGTTCTTCGTTACAAATTTAACGCTAACTACCAGGGTATATATATTTTTCGGGCGCCAGTATAGAGAATCTATGCTCACTTCTACCCAGACTTGGGTGTATATAATTTGAAGTGGCACTCTATTTGAATTATATACAAACACAGTTTATACATGAAATAATGTTTATTGAATTCGCTGCACATATAATTGGCTTTTACAGCAATAAGCATGCGTACTACTTGTACGGAATGTAAATACAGCTTTCAAGAACAATATATTTTTATACTCACGAACAGTAAGTCAAACCAGCAGTACTGCCACGTAAACTTCTGGCCCGTAAAGCACTAACGCAGGATAACACCTTTTTCAACCTTAACAACCTCCCTCGTTTCATTAATGACGCTGCGTGGTATTTATACTAAGCGCGTATGCCGAAATTAGCATATCTAAAGTAGCTTCTTTAATTCACTCAAAAGTTCGATTCTTGTGAATCGAATCTTGTGTATACCTTACATACTTAATATGTTACCTGAGACAACCTGTCTGGGTTACCTTTCATATCGCATTGTTACTTGAAGTTAATTCTGTAACTTAATTTAATACACAACGCTTTTTCTTGTCTCGCCTTTTTTGGCTGGCTTAACCTTTTTTAATATGCTACCACGTGTTCCGATGCGGCTTCCCATTTTGGAGCCGTAATATTCGGCATCACAACAGGGTTCTTCGGGTTCATCGACCTCCTGCCCTAACATTAACTCTTTCTTCCCATCCCCACAACTCTGCTGGTCTTTCTCAGATGCCCCCCGAATGTTTTCAGAACACCGCAAGGGTACTCCCTCATTTCCCTCTGTCGTAATTTTTCCCGACTCAACCAGACTTTCCCCTTTCGTCTCCACCCAAATTCGCGGAGCAGGGTCTGCCCTCCGACTGTTTTCACAGCAAAAATCTACCTCTTTCTTCTCGGACTGAGAACCTATTTTTCCCCCGGACAGCTTTTCCGCTTGCGGAATATCCGCAGAGTCTACTTGAGTCTTCTTCCCCTCTTCCATTTGCTCAGAATCATAATTCCCTGTTTCCCTTACCGTATTCTGGGGATATTCTGGGGTCGCCAAACGGGCTTGAGATAAAATTCACGATTTTTCTAATTCAAAAATCCTATCTCTTCGCTCTTGTTCAATAGCAAAAATCCTATCCTTTTCCCTTTCCTCTTTCTCCATAGCAAAAATCCTTTCTTTTTCTGCCCTTTTTTTTTCTTCCTCTTCTTCTCGTAACACGTCTTCCATAATGGTTTCAAGAAGACCCCTAACGAATTTCTCCTCGTAATTTGGACTACTCTCTATTAAATTTTTTAGATGGATTATTAATGCATCTGGGGCAGGCTGTTGACCCACCCTCATCGCCAAAATTTTCAAATCTGCCTTTCTCCCCCTACTCAGATAAGCCATTTTTACACACAAAATTAATCACAAATTTATAAGCACAGGTCAGGAAACTTAAAAAAAAATCAAAATAACTAAAACACCTTCAATTAAATTTTCTTCGTGAAACCATGTATTTTACAATGGGATCATACCCATAAACAAATAACATACCAAAAAAAATCATATATAACACTTTAGCTTAACTTTTCCAAATTGCAATAATAACTTTTTCAAAATCAAAACATTAGATTAACCTTTTTAACATTCGATAACACACAAAAACAATACTTCTACATAGCAAGTCGTTAATTTATCGTTTAGTCCGCTACTATAATTGAGATATACAGCTTGTATATTTTCCATATAGGCACTAGTTTAGTTAACCTTTATTTAATAAAACTCAATTAATAACCAAGTAGCAAACGTTAATCAACACTTATACCGCTACAAGCATTAACCGGAATATACAGTTTGTATATCCAACCCAGAAAGGCACTAGCTTAGTTAACCTTTGAAAACAATTAGAAGCTTCTAATTAACAACGTTAGTTAACGTTTCAAAAACTCTCAATACATGCTTTAACAAAATTATCGAGAGAAACCAAAAAAAAATACCACTGTATTTATTTTTTAAACAACAGTTTGCGACAGGTAGCTTACCCAAACATAACAAAAACTCAAATAATAACTGTTTCAAAAAATTATTGAGAAAAAAAAATACCACTTGTATCTATGTTTTTTAACATTTTAGGCAACACAACCAGGGTAGTTTTTACCCTCCACAAGAATTACAACCACTCTTGGATCATGGCTAGCTTAGCCATTCACACGTTACATATAAACACTACGGTTGCAAAATACACTACTTTTGTCCCCACAAAACAATTGCACTGATATGTATTTTTCCAGCAATTCATCACAACTTAAGACTTAAAATTATTTCCGAAAAATACCTATCCAAAAAAAAAACAATGCAACTTTGAGTATCTAAAAGCAGTACTCACCCCTTTTTTGCAGGCCGACGGCGCAAGGGTCATCTCCAAACACAGCTCACACTGTTGACACATTCACTTCCAGAAGATCTTGACCATTGCACACAATACGCAGAAAACGAAACTCTCCATTAGGCGCGAAACATTCTCAATTTCACTGCGGCGGGGAAACACGGGCCAGAGCACTCTGAAAACACACCCTCTTCTTGACCGCACTATGAAAAACACTGGAGCACAGAGGTACTATTCTCGATTCCCCTACTGCGAAACTGGGTCGATGACCTCTTAACTTTCGCGGAGCACTGCTATTCTTCAAACATCACTCCTTCGAAAAAGGGGATATTTTCCTCTGAACACTCCCCCGCTACGGCGGCGTAATTAAAATCTGCACTTCTATGGGTCCGAGAAAATGACCCGCAATTTGGCATACGGACTCTGCTTTCAAAACCAGGTACGGATCCCACCGCTGCCACCAATTAAGCTGTGGCGTCATAGTAAGGCTGATAAACTCTCTGAGGCATTTTGAAGAAATTTCACAACTATTGATCCATACCAAAGAAAGACAGAGTTCTAATTTACAAAACGAAGGCCAAATTTTTAAAACAAAACTTAACAATTTATTAACAAGAAAAAATTTAAACATTAGACAGTTTCGACATATTCACTTAATTTACGTGCAGATTTACAGTGCGCGCTCCAGGGCCCATTCCGCCCCCCCCCCCCAAAAAAAAAGGAGCCTCACAAAAACACAACCGCTCGGGTCGATGTTCTACGCCGCTCTCGCCAATATCTGGATTTTTTAGAAGGGGTCGAGGGGGCGGCAGATGCCGGCAGATTATCGGCTGACAGTTTCTTCTTAGACGCCGAACTTTACTACATTGCAGAACGTCCAAGATGACAGCTTTAGTGGCTGTGTCTGTAAGGGAAACGGTTTTTAATCCCCCCACGTGTTCCGAACTGGTGGAACCGAACAACACATTCTTTGAAAAACACGCAGCTGTGTTTCAGCAGTTGTGGGGTCTCAGGAAAAAATAAGACCATATTTCCAGTACGCTACAATATATATATAAAATACATATATATATAAATATATATATATATATATATGTATGTCTGTGTTTGTATATATATATATATATATATATATATATATATATATACAAATATATATAAAAGAAATAAACGTCCTCTCATTTTAAATTTAAACTCATTTAGTATTAGGTCTACGATTATATAACTTTAGGCTATGAAAAAAAATACGCAAGGCTTTTTTTTTTTTGGGGGGGGGGGGCAATTGCCCCTAATTTCCCCCCCCCCCCCTTGGAGCCGCCCTCAGGGCCCGATTTAGAAAATTCTGGACTACAGGCACAACTTGGGATGGGGCCCTCCTAACACTGATGTGGGCGTAAAATTTCCAAAATTGACACACAAAAATAATAATCATGAATCATTGTGAAAGTACCATTTTACCAAGAATTGGCTATTTGAAGCGTAGAAGCCTAGAACATTATCAAATAACAAAAAGCAATACAACATATTAACTTCATCATTAAAACACCATTACAATGCCACCAGATAAGCTTATTAATCTCTTATATACACTATAACATACATATGATGAACCAATCAATCAAATTTGAAACGATATATAAAAGAAAATTGCTATTAGAAAAGGTAAAATAAAAAAATTGAATTGGGAATTTTTTTTCCTTTTCTTTTAAAATAAAAATTTTGGGGGCCCCTAGGCCCGAGCCTACCAGGCCTAATGGAAAATCTGGGCCTGGCCGCCCTTGAAGTAAAGAAGTTTTTTTATATCGTATGCACAATTACTTTCTTTCTCTTCTTAGAGCCGTGAGATCGGCCAGAGGTGCCGCGATATTTTTTGGGCAGAAGATAAACAAAATATTAGTAAGGCCTTTAAAATAAACATTAAGCTGAATTACTCTGACGGCTTGCAGATTGTGGCACAGCTGATGCACTCGTTGCCGAGAATGGATAAGCTATTCCCATACCCACAACTGTTATGCTTGATATCAAATATTTGTGTTCTAAGCCAGCGGTGTACACGCAAACTGTGGGTCGCGACCCTCAGAGGAGTCGTGAAAAAATGGGAGGGGTCACGGATAGTCTGAAGTAAATTTATATGACACTGAATCTATATACATATAACTTCCGCAACTACGTGACTGACTGACTGACAGATAACGCACAGACGAAACCGCTGGACTTAAAGGGCTGACATTTTGCATGGCGATTCTACTTATAGCGTAGGGGTGCCCTAAGAAATTATTTTTGAAAAATTCTTTTTACGTTTTTTTTTTAATTAAAATTTTAAGCTGTTTTTGTAATTTTTTTCAAGTTTGCATTTAAAATTATAATCTGAGGGTTATAAAATTTATATCACGAGAAAGATCCTAAAAAGTCCTTTAAAATGAAATATTTTTCGAATCTTTACCTCCATTTTCTGATTTTTGGTGAATTTTCAAAAATCAGTTTTTAGAATGTAATTTATTAAATGCTGATCACGTGGTTTCTTTTCTTTTTGGGTTACTTTAAACTAATTTTGCGTCACGTGCATAACAACGAAATAGACAAAAAAAAAATTTTCTTGCTAATGCGGCAGACGATTGGACATTATCGAAAATAATGTTAAAATACAGTAAAGGAAATGTTCCTCAAACTGTACTATATTCTTTAGTATGTTCTATTAGATTTAATTTGAATATTTTCTTCTACATTATTTTGTCTATAAAAATATCCGTTAGGATTTATATATATATATATAAAATTCTCCGTACATCACGTCACGACGTGGAGGAGAGGCGTAGCACTAATCGTAGGTGTAGCCGGCACGAGGGTGTGATGCATTCGGGCGAAGTGTAGATCATCCAGTAAGTCGCTGCGCACAACTTGGAGAGATGCCGTCGGGCGTAGTGTAGATCCAGGGAAGCACTTACGAAATTTAGGAGAGAACACAAATATGGAGCCATTGATGAAATACACAAATTCCAAGACGTGCTTTATTTATCAGAAGGCATTAGCTGCAGTGGCCACATGACTTGCCCTTACGGGGCGCGGATTACATTACAAGACAGGAGCGGACAGCAGGTCCGACAGCAACGAGAGTTAGACACGCAGAGCCAAAAGTCTTCTGTTCATGCAATATTAACTGGGTGTTTTGCGATATTGACGCCAGAGGGCCTAAAATACTTAATTTTTATTTGGGTGACTTTAGATTCGTGGAGTTCACGTGTCCACTTAAGTTCTCCCGGGGACTTTACTGTTAGATCCCGCACTTGTTAGAACCACGAACTATTGACCTGGGTGCAGGATAAGTGGCCATAAAGTTCTTGTAAAGTGTGGTTTTGACGTTACAGAACCCATAAATCCAGAGTGGTTCGAGAGCTCTTCAAGAATTTTGACATTACACTGACATTCGGAATCTCACAAACTTCCTACACTCATATCTGGGGATGTTATTGAGTTCAGCTACTTCACATCCCTGTATAATGATCAGCAGGGCTAATATAAATTATCTTATTTTACTTTTAGGTTGCAATTTTTGAAAAAGGGGTCGTGCTTTATTAACAGGATAATTTTAATTACGCCTTAGATATATCATGGTGGGCCGTTATTATCACACACACACACACACACACACACATATATATATATATATATATATATATAGATAGATAGATAGATAGATAGATAGATATATAGATAGATAGATATTGGCATTAAATGCATACATTGACCGTTGTATTTAATTTGAATGTACTCCATTGCGAAGCGCGGGTAGTCGGCTAGTTATGTAATAAAAAAACATGCATCAAACGTTCTATAATTACCTATTATGGTACCCATATGGAACCCATATTTTTAATATTTTTATTTATATTTTAAAAATATATGTTAAAAATGTATGGTATTGTTAAAAAAGGCATCAAATAGTCTTACAAGGCCACATTCCTTCGATTCGCTTTTACCTATATGGGCTTACGAATTTAATTGCAATAAAATCCAAACAATGATGATATGAGTGAAGCTCATTCTCAAATATTTCACCAAATATTGAACATATACTATCCGAGGGCCAGGCTCACTCTTCTCATTAATTTTTTTCTTGTTTAGTTTTATATAGATAAATGAAGTTTACAATTTTCGATGTCTTAATATGAGGCTTATAATTTTAAAATCATGTTCTTTTTATGTTAATTTTTGTTAATTTTTACCTAAATGAAATTCAAATACATCTAAATATTTGAAGGCCATATTAGAATAGTGGTCCATTTCCACTGTTTAAAAAAATGCAGTTAGCCTCACTATCATGTTCATACAAGTCACTTCTATCTTATTTTTAAACCGGCACACCTCCAGCTTATTTCTGCTACCAACAGAGGGCATTACAAATCAGATTCCAGCAGTCCTTTCTCGGCACTCATTAGACTTTAAGGCTCTGTATCTCAATATGAATAAGAATAGAGTTTGACCACTATTCAAATAAGTCACTTGAGATTTGACATTCCCCAAGAAAAAAAATGTAGATAGTAAGGAAGACATTTTTGTTATTATTAAGTGAATTAAATACACATCCAACATCTACAGTTGATTGATTTTTGATGCAAAATTTGTTTCGCAAAATTTGCTTATTCCGTTCTTCTATTCCTTTGATAACATTTTCTTAATCCTTTTAAAAATTTGCTATTACAAATAAATATTCAGCGGGGTCGAGGAATTTTTTTTTAAAGTGGAATGAATATGGAATCAGCAATGGAATTAAATTTAACATGTACCTGATATACATTCCACTTTGATTTATTATTTAAAAAATACTGCAAAAAACACTTAAATTTTGACAAGGGTGTACCAAGTTTCTAATCTGATTCCCAAGAGTTCCGCAAACGTAAAAAGGTTGAGAATCCATGGTCTATACCAGGGGTCGTCAACCTTTTAATATCTACCGCCCACTTTTGTATCTTTATACATATATATAAAGATACAAAAGGTGGGCGGTAAAATTTCCTTCCACCTGTGCCGCAGTAGCATAATTTGTAAAAGAATATGTCCTTAAATTTATCTTTTTATTCATACTTTATGTATGTTTATGCATAGATAATTTAAATTTTATGAGTTTCTATACTTCCAAGAAAGAGATACAGCTCGTAGACTGAACGATGGAAGGTTATAACTTGTTATGCACACTAAACTCGTGCCTTTGGCTGGGGAGCTCATTATTTGCTCCCTAGTCCACGACTATACTTCGAGAAGTGTCCGGTGAATTCTTATCTACTATATTCAAAGTTCAGAGATGGAATGCATGGTAAGTAGCAAACTAACGTTTTTAAAAAGACAAACTCATGCCTTTGGCTGGGAAAGCTCATTATTTGCTCCCTAGTCCACGACTATACTTCGAGAAGTGTCCGGTGAATTCTTATCTACTATATTCAAAGTTCAGAGATGGAATGCATGGTAAGTAGCAAACTAACGTTTTTAAAAAGACAAACTCGTGCCTTTGTCTGGGGAGCTCATTACTTGCTCCCTAGTCCACGACTATACTTCGAGAAGTGTCCGGTGAATTCTTATCTACTATATTCAAAGTTCAGAGATGGAATGCATGGTAAGTAGCAAACTAACGTTTTTAAAAAGACAAACTCGTGCCTTTGTCTGGGGAGCTCATTACTTGCTCCCTAGTCCACGACTATACTTCGAGACGTGTCCGGTGAATTCTTATCTACTATATTCAAAGTTCAGAGATGGAATGCATGGTAAGTAGCAAACTAACGTTTTTAAAAAGACAAACTCGTGCCTTTGGCTGGGGAGCTCATTATTTGCTCCCTAGTCCACGACTGTACTTCGAGAAGTGTCCGGTGAATTCTTATCTACTATATTCAAAGTTCAGAGATGGAATGCATGGTAAGTAGCAAACTAACGTTTTTAAAAAGACAAACTCGTGCCTTTGTCTGGGGAGCTCATTACTTGCTCCCTAGTCCACGACTATACTTTTAGAAGTGTCCGGTGAATTCTTATCTACTATATTCAAAGTTCAGAGATGGAATGCATGGTAAGTAGCAAACTAACGTTTTTAAAAAGACAAACTCGTGCCTTTGGCTGGGGAGCTCATTATTTGCTCCCTAGTCCACGACTGTACTTCGAGAAGTGTCCGGTGAATTCTTATCTACTATATTCAAAGTTCAGAGATGGAATGCATGGTAAGTAGCAAACTAACGTTTTTAAAAAGACAAACTCGTGCCTTTGTCTGGGGAGCTCATTACTTGCTCCCTAGTCCACGACTATACTTCGAGAAGTGTCCGGTGAATTCTTATCTACTATATTCAAAGTTCAGAGATGGAATGCATGGTAAGTAGCAAACTAACGTTTTTAAAAAGACAAAGTCGTGCCTTTGGCTGCGGAGCTCATTATTTGCTCCCTAGTCTACGACTATACTTCGAGAAGTGTCCGGTGAATTCTTATCTTCTATATTCAAAGTTCAGAGATGGAATTCATGGTAAGTAGCAAACTAACGTTTTTAAAAAGTCAAACTAGCCAATGTATTGGATATTTCAAGGAAGAACAAAATTTGTAACAACTGACAAAAACTCTCACCGCCCACCATGAAAGCTTGAGTAGCCCACTAGTCGGCGGTAAGGACCAGGTTGACGACCGTTGGTCTATACCAGAGGAGGGGAACGCGCGGCCTCCGTGATCTTCTCTTGCGGCCTTCATAAAAGCTAGCACTTGGATTAATTAATATTTAATTATATAGATTACAACAAATTCCAAATCAATAGAATTCAATAAAGAACGGCATGAATGTATATACAGTGTCGGCCAAAATAAAGTTGACATTTTGAAATTGTTGTCTAAAGTCGCTACAATTGTACATTTATCCATATCCAGCTTCGTTTACCTTGATTGTGCAGAGGCTGTTTGCACATTTTTTAGACGATTTTGGTAAGCGGTAATAAAAAATCGTTTGCTGCAAAAGAAATAATTGCAATTGTACTATGTTTTTAAAAGTCAAAATTATCGTATGCGGCTTGAAAGTTTTGTTTTTATTCAAAATGGCGTTTTTAACAAAGCAGTGGTTCGAAGGCTACATTTATGCTCTTTCCGAAGAGAAATATGCATACTCCGTTATCCAAAAACGATGTGAGAGTCATGGTTTTGTTATATCTAAAGCGTCGATAGGTAATATCGTCAACAAGAAAGGAAAAAAACGTCAAATTGGAGCCACAAGTGGGACAAAAATTCCAAACAAGTATCCAAGGAAAAAACGGACATCTTCGACTATTGCAAAGGTACGTTGTTTAATGTTAAAAGATAATCCCCCTAGTCAAAGGACAGTTGCAAAATCATTAAAATGCTCGGTGTCCACTGTAAACAAAATGATAAACGTTGATTTAAATCTCGTATGATACTTTAACTACACTTTATATATAATTTAATGCTCAGATTTTCTTAGCAATACAACCAGACATGTTATATGATCTCTTCACAAAAACTATTTTATTAC
Organism: Dolomedes plantarius; assembly: GCA_907164885.2. Classification (NCBI taxonomy): domain Eukaryota; kingdom Metazoa; phylum Arthropoda; class Arachnida; order Araneae; family Dolomedidae; genus Dolomedes; species Dolomedes plantarius. The sequence continues at coordinate 8,084,084 of OU015502.1, forward strand.
TACTATTGTTGTGACTGACTCCATGTACGTTAAAACGTATTATTTTTTTCTGCAAAAAAAAATAATAATTAATGATTAATGTTATAACAAGTTTTTATCCTTATGTGAATACAAAAATATTTTATATTGTAACTTTTATGTCAAATAATAAATAAATAAGGACTTAATTTTTCTTGTTATTTTTCTATATAATGCACCAAATTGTTAAAACTATATCTAACTATAATAATTTCATAAAAGTCGCATTTATAGGTTCATCAACTTATGCGGCCTCCTTTATTACTACCTAATATACATGTGGCCTCTAATGGTAAAAAGGTTCCCCACCTCTGGTCTATACTAATTCTTGGTATTGTCGGTTAGCATGTTGCAGACAGAGTTGAGAGTTTATGATGCTTTGCAACTGGGTCAGACCAAATGCTGATTAGCATATCAGTTATCTTCTAAAATTGGTGAGTATCAATGCCTCACAGTAAATTGATTTTTGAATTCATTAACATTTAAAGAAACCCTTTATTAAGATCCGTTTCCCTCGAAAATGTTTCTGAAAACATGCTTTTGAGTTGGGATTGCCTCTCCTCCGTTGCTAAGGTCTCAGTCGCTGACCTTCATCATCGTCATGTCTGAACTGATGTACAAAACAAGCGTGGAATTTGATTCTTCTGTCAAGTCTGAAAAATCTGCAAAATCATTGCGATAGCCACCGATATGGAAATATTTCTCCAAATATCGAAAGCAAATATTAGCAAGATATTAATTTTGCAAAATAAGCAGACAATTTTAGACCAAAATACTTGGAAAAAAATTTTTCTCTTCAAAGTTTGCAAAGAATTTTTTTTCTTCTCCGATTCTTTCAGTACAAAAGAAATTTTATTGCATAAAAGGTACTTGTAAAGGATATTAAACTGATAGGTAAAATAGAATCCATGTAGTAAATTAACACCTACAGACATATATGCACATAAAGCAGGTATAATTAATTGCTCCCATAATTGATCGGCCATTTTTAATTAATTGCATCTAAAATCAGACACATTTAGTTATGACTGCGGAGGCTAATTAAAGGGTTGTTGTCGTTTCTAATGCTCCGTGAAAAAGCGCTCTCCTTGGAAGGCAGGGTTGCCGTACATCAACCATGACACGGGGTTACCAGAACTGGTGCGCCTTACACCGACAATTCGGTAGCCCTAGGATTCAGAAACATTTTATCTTACGCCCATGATTTCAGCAGCACTGGCCAGATCTCTAGCAGTACAGTAAAGACTACTGCTCTTGGGATAGTGTCCAAACAGGTTGGTTTGGTTTGGAGCACTATGGTCAACTTTTTGCTACAAGAGGGCTAATTAAACCGGGACCTACACAGTTTAAAGCCGATTCCGAACGGCTACAAACATCCATGCCAACAGTGGGACTCGAACCCACAGGATCTGAACCGAAAGCCAGCGCCCTAGCCATTTGGCGATCGCCTGGCGGTGTGTCCAAACAGGAAAATTGGCTTATAAAAGTTGCACTCTGTTTCTGTTCTGTTCTGTTCATTTCACAAGTACCGTATTCTTACAAATATGGCAGTACTATGCGTCATTCTTCTTGCATTAATTTACAAACATAGTTTTTTTCCTACCGAACTCTAGGAAATATTATGCAGAGTGATTACTGAGATTAATAATATAAATGGAATGAGGGTAAATTCCCGATATACGGTTCATCTTCATTTGGCGACTTTTTTCCATGTTCTTTGAGCCAGTGCCAGTATTGGCGCGAAGAAGATGGCGGATCAGTTTGTGAGGCGGTATGTTTTTGTATAGATGCCACATGAGCGTTTCTAGTTTTTTTTACCCATAAAAACGTCAATTTTAAAACATTAAACAATGACAACTTGCTGTCGTCGAACCAAGTACCACTTCTCACTACCACTTCTCGCTACCACTTTTCACATACCGCGAAATGGAATGTGAACCTTTCACGCGACACCGCCAAGAAAATCTGCATCTAATATCATTTCTTGGGGTCAGCTTCATCAGTAATTGAAAATTCGGACATTGGTACGATTTAAAAATTAACCTACATTCATACAGAATTCCAAAACACTCTTCCCAACACTCTTCTTCTTAAGAGGTTATTAGAAAACGAAGCAAGCACAGTTGCCGACAATATCACTGTTCCTTCGTAAATGGACTGTAGAATGCTTTAAATAAATTGACCAGTCAAACGTTAACTATAATAAAGTTTATGTACATTATATACAAATATTTCCATCAATATTTCACTATAGTCATTTGTTTACCTATATAACCGTAGTAACAAGTGGACCAATACCACTAACACTAAAAATGGCGACTACTTAGAACAGTTTCAGAAACTGAACTGCTGCCATTAGCAACCATCAAAGTTTTTCTAATAGCGCGCCAAGGTTGGCGGGGTTTTACTAATGCCAAGGTAAGCCGTAACAATCACTCTTTTAGCGAAAATCATCAAAACCCTATGGACAAAGGGATAGAGCCCTGAACATACAGTGTAATGTGAAACAAAAGTTAACTTTAACTATTAATCAATTGTCTGGGTATAACTATGCACGTTATCACTTCATATTCAAGATTTTTATTTTTAATCGTGATTTGAGAAAAATTCCAGAATCCTTCAGAACGCAATACGGCCAGACTGTATTTTACGGTGCCACGAGATTTATCGCCAAAAATGGTAACCACGTTTTTCAGTTTTAAGATTTCGCCAAAGAACCAAATATGGTGATAAAAAGTTAAATTTGGAATTTTGTCATAAAAGTTCGAAATTGTTTTAATAGTTATTAAGCTATCGCAATGCCCTTGCCGGCGAGATTACTTTACTTTATTCTTAGCAAGAGTGTATTAGCAACCGAAGTTTTAACATCTCGCTATCTGTTTTGTTTACGTTTTCTTTTCTGTTAATAAACGACAGGGTTGTGATAAGCTGTTTTTGTTTACGGGAACTGTAACAAAACACGCGATAATAACTAATGCTGATAAATCAGAGAACAAATAAAAACTATGTAGCAAATTTCAGGAAATTTACTTTCAAATGCTGTAAAAAGAAAACTATGTCGAGGTGAATGAGAGCAAAACATCGCCACTTAAAAAACAAAAATATATTATTTAAATGTTATCGTAAATCTGAGTGGTGAAATTACTTAGAAAAATATTTCATTCGAGAATTTAAAAATATGACCCCATGAAGGTCTGGCTGCCTACATCAAATATTGCTTATTTTTGCGTATTTTAAAAGTGGAAAGTTAATATTTGTAACCCTTTCGGGAATTTACTTTTACCTCCATGATCTACACCGTAAAAAGGAAATGCTGTTTCAGGGTGTCAATGTTTCTGGGTAGCGAATTTACCTGTTTTGGGTATCCCACTTTTGTATCTTAAGCATGCTTTCGTATATATATATATATATATATATATATATATATATATATATATATATATATATATATATATATATATATATATATATATATATATACTAGCTTTATATACCCGGCGTTGCACGGGTGAACCCTTAATAAAGCTTACTTGTATGATATGTATATTTGTATTTTATGGCAATCTATACCCCTCTCCACTGGTCATCATCCCATCAGCATATTATAATATCCCCCCCCCCATGCTAATGTCAGCATTAAAATGTTTCTTTCAATTTCGATAACCCACTGGATCCCGGCCCTTCGAGGAGTTTGAGGGCTTCCCCGTAAACCCTTATGAAAATCGCCGGTTTCATAAACAAAGAATTACCTGACGTTGCCCAGGATAATAAAAATGAATGGAGTTAACCTGAGCTCTAGATGTATACGTACTAACAACCGAAATATATACAATTCACACACACACCTTTCCACACTTCATTTAATTAAGGTTTATCTCTCTCTTTTCTCCTACCACCAATTTGGTGTTCAAAATGGTGATATATAGGAAATATAAATTATTGGATTGTTTCTAGCAATTTTTTCAAAATCTAAAGCGAATGTCGAAAAATCGTGACATTGATCGTGTTTGTTACATTTAATCGTGTTTCTTACATTTTAAATCAAGAATCTTATGGATATCTGTTTCCTTCTTTGAGATATGACGGAATATGTAAAAAACGCGTAAAAACACGTTTAGCCCCCCCCCCTAACCCCCTTGGGGGCCGAATTTTGAAATATCCTTAAATTGGTTTTTAGGTATTCGTATTCCTTACATTTTAAAGCAAGAATCTTATGGATATCTGTTTCTTTCTTTGATATATGAAGGAATACGTGAAGAACACGTTAAGCCCCCCTCCCCGTCCCCTGGGGCCAAATTTTTAAAAAACCTGAAATTGAATTTAAGGTATTCGTGTTCCTTACATTTTAAAGTAAGAATCTTATGGACATCAATTTCCTTCTTTGAAATACGAAAGAATATGTAAAAAACACGTTTTGCCCCCCTCCCCCCTTTGGGGGGCGATTTTTGAAAAATCGCTTCTTAAATGACGCCTTCAGCACAAAAGTAATAAGCTCTTAAAATTTGATATCTGTATCTCCAATAGTTTTTGCTGGGTGTTGATTCCTTTATATATATATATATATAGATAAAACACGTAAGAACACGTTTAGCCCCCCCCCCCCCTCTCCCCCTTGGGAGACGAATTTTAAAAAATCCTGAAATTGGTTTTTAGGTATTTATGTTTCTTACATTTTAAAGCAAGAATCTTATGCATATAAATTTTCTTCTTTGAGATATGAGGGAATATGGGAAAATACGTTTTGCCCCCTCCCCCCCCATGGGGGCCGAATTTCGAAAAATCCTGAAATTGGTTTTTAGGTATTTATGTTTCTTACATTTTAAAGCAAGAATCTTATGGATATCAATTTTCTTCTTTGAGATATGAGGGAATATGGGAAAATACGTTTTGCCCCCTCCCCCCACATGGGGGCCGAATTTCGAAAAATCCTGAAATTGGTTTTTAGGTATTTTTGTTCCTTACATTTTAAAGCAAGAATCTTATGGATATCTGTTTTCGTCTTCGAGATATGAAGGAAAATGTGATAAAACACTTAAAAACACGTTTTTCCCCCCTCCCCCCCTTGGGGGCCGAATTTTGAAAAATCCTGAAATTGGTTTTTAGGTATTCATGTTACTTACATTTTAAAGCAAGAATGTTATGGATATCAATATCCTTCTTTGAGATATGAAGGAATATGTAAAAAACACGTTTTGCCCCCCTTACCCCCTTGGGGGGCGAATTTTGAAAAATCGCTTCTTAAATGACGCCTTCAGCACAAAAGTAATAAGCTCCTAAAATTTGATATCTGTATCTCCAATAGTTTTCGCTGGGCGTTGATACGTGTATGTATATATAAGTCAGGACTTCTTCCTTTATAGATATAGATAGGGTGAGCCAAAAGTTCGTAAAAATTTTTAAAATTCACTTAAAAAGGAAGAAATCACAATAAAGAAGTGCGGTTTGCTAGAAACGGCTCACAAGGAAGTCAGATTTTTTTAGTAGCCAAAAAAAGTTTTAAAAGTTTAAAAAGTCCCCGGTAGATGGCGCTGACATGTGAGAGATTCAGCAGAATTATGCAAATCAATCTTGCAATAAAAGACCGTGATACACGAGGATTTGGAGGATCGGCCACGAAGTAGAAAACTCTAGTTGGCGGAGGGCCGCTTTACTGCGGTGGAAACCGTTACTAATAATACGGCGGCGGAATCGTCCACGGGGAGTAGTAGTGCTCGCAAAGCTGGACCAGTGACTCTACCAGTGACTTTTTTAAATTTTTATTGTGCTGCTAAAAAAATCCGACTTTCTTGTGAGCCCTTTCTTGCAAACTGCACATCTTTATCATAATTTCTTCCTTTTTTTATGAATTTTTAAAGTTTTTACGAACTTTTGGTATATGTCGGTTAACTGTCTGGATGACTTAATATCAGCGCATACATGTTGTTTAAGGTACATTACAAAAATGGAAGTATAATTCGAAGGGTACGGAAGCATGTTTAAGATAGAAATATAGGATACTCAAAACAGGTAAATTCGTTTCCCAGAAACAGGACACCCTGAAACAGCATTTCCATTTTACAGCGTACATTCAGCATTTATTCGTGATATTTTCAAAAATAATCGTTTATGACCCAAACCGGCCTTAGTTCGTATTTAAATACGAATCGTTTGAAGGTTGGGAAAATGTTAAATTCTTCCGGGAATTTCTCTTTAGTTCTACTTCTTTTAGTCTTTAGTCTGAATTGCTTCGTTTCTGTATCATAAACACTCATTGATAATCTAAGCCGGCGTGACAATTTGTACGTGCACAAAGGAGAACTTTTAAAGGTCATGAGAATCTTTTAGTGGTTTCTCTTTCAGATTACTTCTTTTAATCTATATCATGATTTCTTTGCTTTTCCAAATAACCTCGTTGATAATTTAAACTAGACGGTTTATTGCATGCTACATATAAAATTTATTGGTAGTTATGGAGGTGAATTTATAGATGTGGGTATTCCTTGGCGTGGTTTGGCGAAGTTTCCAAAATTAGCTAGAATCGCACTAAAATGTGATGGTAATGGCAACATAGCGGACAACAAAATTACATGCATATACAGATTAAACAGTCAGTTTTGGAAAATTTAAATAGCAATAAATATTTCAGAATAAATCTTTGATGATAGTCTTTCCTCATAATTTAGCATTTTGGTTGAAACTAAAGATCAGGATGCAGCAATGCAAACAATAAAGCGAAACAAGCACCAATTAAAAAATTTCAGGTAGTCTGTTCTAACGAAACTACCACGGGGTTTTAACATGGGATTATTTACCGTTGCTTACCTCTTTTGTATGTATATATGTATGCATGTGTTAAGTATATCATGTATCTATCTATCTATCTATCTATATATATATATATATATATATATATATGTATGTATGTATGTATGTCAAAATTTTGACGCATTTTGGTACTTTTCTGTTTAACTGTTTACTGTTTGCCCAAGCGATACAGACTGGGTATGGCTTGCTGCCAAAATTATAACTCGCAACGCAAGACAACTGAAATTTTGCTTTCCGGAGGACCGTTATTGAGGAACGTGATCCTGCGTTAAAAAAATCAGTAGAATGTTAATCTTAGGCGTACAGTAATAGACTACAATGGCATCCGTGTCACTGAAGAAGAAATCCGTTTCATTCTCTAAATATTTGCATGTTATATGTTCTGCATTCAATCTGTATTCAGTCTTCTAAATTGCTAAGATAGCAATAACTTCGCTGTATTTATCGCCCATGTCAAAAGGAGTATCCACTTCTTTACAAGGGAACTTTTCAGTAATAACTTCAACATCTTCCTCCACATGTACTTCTCTGTAATAACCGTTGTCTTTTAGTGTGATTTTGGCGAATTTTGAAAACTTTGCCAAACTGCGCCAGGAGTACCCAATTCTTTACTTTAATCATTATGGGTCATAAGGACCTCGGCTATGGGTAGCGTTAGCGACCGGATTTTTCGCCAAAAAATTTACTTCGGTAGATGGCGTCCCTGCATCGTCCAAGCGGAAGTTTTAATGTTGTCAGTTTCGTAGTCAACTCGGATTTTTAGCTCGCTCTCACTCTGAAACTTTTTATTTCGCTATTTACTGATGATAATGATGAAACTTTTGGATTAGCGACAATTCTGTATCTTTCTTTCAGGAGAAAGATGCTTCACCACTAGAACGTTTTTGTGACAACGGTCATGCCATGTAGCTACAAATAGATGAAAAAGTTCGATAGAGGTGCAAAGTTAGTGGTTGTCGCCGTACTGAGGTATTACCACCAGCTATTAATTGGTTTAAAGGTTCACGAATTCCATTCTTAAATGTTCTTCGATTCTTTTACTGTTGGACAACTCAGGGTCTGTTCACATAGAATCGGTCAGCGTCAGCGTTACTCGTATTGACATATTTTAGACCAATCTGAGGCCTTAACAGTTTCATAGCTAATCGTTTGGAGGTTTGTAATTGGTTAAATATATTTCAATACGAGTAACGCTGACGCTGACGGATTCTATGTGAACTGGTCCTTTCTACTTTGACGAGATGCGCGGGACAGTCAAACATGAGCTATGAAACCACAATTGAGGCGTTTTCCACGCCATTAGCCTTGGAACAAACCCTTGTATCAGTGAAAAAATACTTGTTGGAATTTTGGCACTTACCCGCTTTTCAACGGGAACGCCTCAATTGAGTGAAACAATTCTATGTGCGAGACTGGTACTTCCAATCTGCAGAAACGACCCAAGATAGGAGGACCAAATGTGACAGTGGAGATCGATGAAAGATTAGGCCTTTTTCATATTACGGGGCTGTTCATATTGCGCCCATCAGCGTCAGCATTACTCGTATTGAAATATATTTAACCAATTACAAACCTCCAAACGATTAGTCACGAAATTGTTCAGGTCTGTGATTGGTTTAAAATATGTCAATGCGAGCAACGCTGACGCTGACGGACGTAGGGCCTGTTCACATATGGACATGCGGAGCGTTAAAGTATTGAAATATATTTAACCAATGACAAACCTCCAAACGATTAGCAATGAAATTTTTAACGCCTATGATTGGTTTATTTTCGTCTCAACGTCATCTTTCCCTTAACGCAACGCAACGGACTCCTATGTGAACAGGCCCTCAATCCGTCACCGTTAGGTTACTCGCGTCGAAATTTTTTTAAACCAATCACAGACCTCCAAACGATTAGCCACGAATTTGATTAGGTCTGAGATTGGTCGGCGCGTCAGCTTTACTCGCATGAAAAGATTTTTAGTCAATCTCCTATCTTAACAATTTCGAGGGTAATGGTTTGGAGGTCTGTGTCATGACGTATATTCTTAACCGACAATAATTGTCATTAGTAGATTTTACAAATATACGTCCCGATGGCACCATTTTCGCACATCGAAATTATCGTTTGCCTCGAGATTTAAGGCTCAAAGTTTAACAATTCTCTGTATATCAGGTGAAACACTGAAAAATTTGCGCTCACGTGGCCGTACAGTGTGAACTCAAAATTACAAAGAAAGATGTATCAGGAAAGCAGATTGAGTATCTCTGAGATAAAGAATAGTATAAACCAAATATGCAATCTTCCGTAAAACGAGCGCCTAATCATTTGATCTTGTGCAACTGTTTTAAGAGTATCGTCGGTACTTTATTACAATATCAGAGGTTTCCCCACATTCCTTATCGCGACGCACATGGGAAATATTTTATACACTTAGGAGTGGATAATATAGTTCGGAGAAATTTGACGTTCATTCTTATCATATTAAAATTATGTGGGTTACATCAACGACTATAACCTTGCCACAAAGGCATCTGTTTGACAAATTCTCAAAACTGTTCCTCAAAGTCTTTTCTTTTTTCTCTAAATCAACAAACGGATTGCGGTAAATTTTTATTAATCTAATAACAAAACTGAGTTTGCTTATAACTCAATACAGCAAATATCTTACAAATATGTAAGATAACGGCACTCGTTAGATCTAGTAGATAAGACACAATTGATATTTTGTTAGGTTACAAACCCGTGGACGGGTTTGTAACCAGTTGCGCCGTGTGCATGGCTCCATTCAATTACATAGGTTACGACTCATCACGGACTTGTTTGTGATTTGAGTCAGTTATCAGTTTCTTTTGAGTTGCTCCGTGTGCAGACGGCCTTACACTTATTATTACGGCAGGTGCTTTTGTAAATATAGTTTTGAGAATTTGTGAAAAATACATAACTGTACAAAAATGCTTCTTACTTAAACCTGCTTCTCATGTTGTTCATATCCACGTATCTTTGTAAATTATCTAGTTTCAAAATGACATATGCGAAGAATGTATACAGATATGGGCTTACTGATTTTTACCTTGATGACGTATCTAGAATAGCACGTTGTAAACATAAATTCGGTTCTTCTAAAATAGTCAAAGTTTGTCTCAACATTTAAAAAAATCATATAAAACAATTCCGTGACTGACTGACTGACAGATAACGCACAGACCAAACCGCTGGACCTAAAGGGCTGAAATTTTGCATAGCGACTCTTTTTATAGTACACTAAAACAGATTTTTGAAAAATTCTTCTTAGATTTTTTAAAAATTACATTTTTAAGCTGTTTTTGTAAATTTTTTAATTTTGCATTTAAAATAATAATCTGATGGTTATAAAATTTATATTACGAGAAAAATTGTAAAAAATTCTTTAAAATAAAATCTTTTTCGAATCTTTACCTCCATTTTCTGATTTTTGGTGAATTTTTGAAGATTAATTTTTATAATTTAATTTATTATAAAATGCCGATCACGGGGTTTCTTTTCTTTTTGAGATACTTTAAACTTATTTTGCGTCACGTGCATAACAACGAAATAAATTGACAAAAAAATATTGAAATAAATAGAAAGATAAAATTTAACCACTAGACTACATGAGATGGAAGATTTTTAATAATTTGATTCAAGTTAGTATGTTTTATGGATGTTAAATTAAACCTGTATATAAAGCAGTTCCGGGACTGACTGACAGACCTCGCACAGACCAATCCGCTGGATCTAAGGGGCTGAAATTTTGACAGTGCATTCCTATAAAGACATGGATAGACGCTAAGAAAGGATTTTTTGAAACCCCTAGGGGGTAAATTGGGACACTCCAATACGTTTGTGTGGAAAATCGTATTCTCTGCGACTATTCTCGGCGTCTCTTTGTGCGGCTCTCCGTCGAAAAGTGGTCGAGGAAATGTTGGCTATTGACGGGGAAAATGTTCCTCAAACTGTGCTATATTAACTGCACAATATTCTTTAGAATGTTCTATTAGATTTAATTTGAATATGTTCTTCTACATTATTTTGTCTTTAAAAATATCCGTTACGATTTTCATTGTAATTATCCTATGTACACCGTAGCGAAGCACAGGTATTCAGCTAGTTTTTAAATAAACGTTTGATTACATTTATGTTTTGAGTTTTATTTTTTACAATATTGTAAAAATAAATTGTATTATGAGGTATAGTGTACTATTTTACGGCACATGCTCAGAAACTCGGGCCACACGCCGGGTTGTGGCCCGAGAGAAAAAAAAATGTACGGTAGTCTCTTCTAACGATATTATCGCGGGTTATTAACGTAGGATTATTTATCGTTGCTTACCTCTTTTGTATGTATATATCTATGTATGTGTTACGTATATATGTATCTGTATATATGTACGTATGTATATATATATACATATATGTCAAAATTGTGACGCATTTCGGTGCTTTTCTGTATAACTGTTTACTGCTTGTCCAAGCGATACAGACTGGATCTGGCGCTCTGCCAAGATTATAACTCACGAGGTACGGACGGACGGTTTTAGTGTCTGACATTTTGCTTTCCGGAGAACCGTTATAGAGGAACGTAATCGTACATTAAAAAAGTTGAGTATGACTGATCGAAGGCATTGTTTTTTTTTCTTACTTAATATTTTTTTATAGTTTTCCCATCATTTTTTCAAACTTCTCACTTATTTCATTACGTACTATTTTCACTTTTAACAACTGAGGGAATATCCCACTGTGGCGTTGCCCGTTCACTCGCGTTTTTTCACCGTTCGTCCCCGGCTTCAAATCTCGGAGACTCTTGTAATATTGCTATCGTTATTTTTTCCCCCTTTTGTTCTCTCTTTCTAGTTTCGTTCTAGTTCACTTCACATTATTAATATTCCAACTGTATTTCTATTTTTAAAGTTATTTTTACTGATAAGGGCGTCATTTGAGACTTTCCTGGGCATTTTTTGATCGCAATCTTTAATGAGATAAATTCTTTGGGTACTTTCCCATTTTACCGACCTCTATGCGAGCCGCGACTCTTGGAGAAGAAAAACCGTTCTCTTACGCTTGCAGACACCAGGGTTCGGTCCCTCGAACATGTACTTACAAATTGCGAACGCGATCACCGCAGCACGACAAAAATGTACATGAAAATGAAATTTAAACATCATTTAAAGATTTATTGAATTAAAGTTGGTGTACGTATTCTCGCATGAAAGAAATAACGATATTTATTAAATCGAAAGTGGAAACGGAATTTGAGATTGTCAAAATGTAGTTTTTAAAATATATTTCATGTAAAAAATCAGTATTACTTTTAATATATGTGTGTAAAATATGTGATTCAAAAGTCAGTATTTACTTTACCATTGAAGTGGAAGTGCGGTGTGAAAAGTGAGTATTTTCTTATATTCCTTTCATTTCTTTAAGGTTGCTGTGTGTTAACCCTACTGGATTCGCTCACCTGAGTATTAACCCATGGAGAAAATTTGTCTACTATTTACAGCTACATAAATCCTGATAATCCAATAAAACTGGTATTTTCAGGTAGCCTGAACTTTTCTGCCCCTTGCAACAGGATTAATTTTATAAATTGCGTCCAACAAAGGAATTGATGAGCGTTTAAATCCCACTATACCAGATATTTCCCCCCGAATAATTTAAATTTTAAAATATTATTTGCATTTTTTTAAGGCAACAATGGACCATGAAAAACTTTTTTTTTTATTTATCAACCAATTGCTATGAAATTTTGTATACTTATACAGTGTTGTTTAGAGATAAAAATGCTAAATAAAAAATAAAAATCAGAATGTTATTAATTAAGACATTAATTAAAATCAGTTTGCTAATTACTCTATTTAAAAATGTTCCATGCGCATCAATTTTTGTCTCAAATATCTAATTTTCTTTCTTAATCTAGCTTTATATAGTTATAATAAAAGTTAGTAGCAATATTAGATTTACAGTCATATTTATTAAAACTATTAAAGAAATCGATAAAAATAGGTCATTTTATGCAAAATTTTACCAAAAAGTTTTTTTCGATTGTAAGAATTTTAAGGTGTTTTAAAATAGTATAATGAATTGATTACTAAGTTTTATTCTAACATATATAAATAATCATTTTATGAAATTTTATGAAAATTCAAGAAAAATTATGACGCATGGAACATTTTGAACTTACCGAAACGACATGAAAACTTGTTTTGAGAAAATAGCATTTAAAGTTTTAATTTAACGTAACATTTCCATTGTTTACGTTTGAAAAAATACTTATAACTCGGTTAATAATGATCGGATCAACATACTTTTTTTAACTTAAAGCTGATGAGTTGCAGAATCATTTTCTGAAAGAAAAAAAATCGTTTTTGGGACATACTTTTGTCAATCTGAAGGTCCATTGTCGCCTTAAACGAAAAATTCTCCGAGGTGTACAATTTCTTCCTCTATTACGGTGTACAATTTTTTAAAAATCTTTCAATCCAAGTCGGCAATCCTTGGGCACATTTTCTCCATAGGTAAACGTTGAGGTGAGGGAATCCAATAGGGTTAGTACACAGCAGCCTTCAGTATGCAGACATCTATGTAGATATTTATCATATATGTGTTGTAGATCTGTTGTAGAAGTGTTATACATCTGTTGTACAAGTGGTATATATTTGCTGTACAAGTGTTATACATCTGGTTGCCCATCTGGTCAATCTGTTAAGACGGTGAGCGAATTCTCATCGCAACCTTCAATCCCAGTACGGGTGAATTTTCCTCCCGGTACTTTTCTAATCACAGATTAGTATATGCATATTTTTGATTTCTACTTTTCTGTACATGAAGTCAGACTTTTTAATATAAAATGCGTAGTGTTTGAAATTTATAAATTTTTCCGTTGTTCATTTTAAATGGGGCATTAAATTATTTCATTTTTACTACTGTAAAATTAAAATAGGTTTTTCAGAAAGTGAATTGACAAAAGAGGCTTTTTTTAGATATATATGCATTGCATCTAAAAATATTCTTTCAAACGCTGAAAACAGAATTAAAAAATATACGTTTGCTAATCTGTGATTAGAAAAATGCACACCGGCAATGGACTAAAGAATTTTACATCCATGTCCAAATTTTACATCCATGCCTTATGCGGATTCAAGACCGTGTTTCCGGTGTGGCAGGCTGATGTTTTAACATACTTGGCCGGTGCTTTTAAACTTAAATTACCATGTAGGCTGCCATTATTTCAAAATATCGAAACAGTTAAAAGGGTTTCTTACAGGGCTTGAGATGGATATAAACCAAAATAAAAAGTTCCGATCGAATTGGTTCAAGTCGAATTTTTTATTTATTTATCCTTATGAAACCATTATTTTCGGATGGATTTAATTTTGCTCCAAACGATTTTTTTTCCTTCACGATATTTATTCGACCCGGAGCAATACATTTGTTCCGAATAAATAATTGTTCCAAGTCGGAATAAAAAATCTCTCTCCCAAACGATTTTGCTCCTTTACCTCTTTTTGAAAGATTATTAAGCTATTCCGATGTGGCTAAAATTCAAAATTTTGGTACTTTTAGTTTCTTCTATACAGAATATTGTTTCAGGCATCGCAGATCCTAGGTCCTAGGGTTACCTAATAAACTTTATCATTTTTTATTTTTAAACTTTATCATTTTATGTGTAGATACAGTGGCTTCCAAAAGTGTTCCTACACTTACGATTTTCAATGAAATAAGGGTCTATCCATTAATTTAAATGAATATTTCAGAATGGGTATTTAATAATAAGATCTATAATCTATTCTTAACAAAACTACATGAAATATTTTGAAAACATAGTAAAACTTTATTTTTAAGAAACAAGTAATCAAAAAGTAACAAAAACTTTATCTCACAAAAGTCATCGTACACTGAAATATTTTCGGATAAATTCATAATTAAAGTTATCGTCTGGCGCTTTATTTTTATTTTTGAATTGTGGTGGCATTTAAAATATCGTTTGGCTTTAATGTTTGCTTGCCTACTCCGTAATATTCTATTTATTATTTAAAAATGGTTCGTAGTCGTAAAGAAACAACAAACAGCATACTAAAATTTATTATTTTTCATCATAGTAGTGGAAAATCAGTTCGGAATATTGCTAAATTACTTAATTTATCCCATTCTACTGTGCAGTATGTGATAAAGCGCTTGAAAGAAGAAAATCGGATTGAAAACAAGGTAAGAAAAGGTCGTCCGGACAAAACGTGATCAGAGATTTATAATTAGAAAATTTCTGAAAAATCCACGTTTGAGTGCTGTAAAAGTTTCTACAGAATTTAATGAAACATTTTCTGCTTCAAGGGCTTGTGGCGGCCCAGTGGTACAGTGCGCTGGTTTTCGGTACTGAGGGTGCTCGGATCGAATCCTGGCATCGTGGCACGAAAAATTGCCTCCGTTCGTGCCGCCCCTTCATAGGAGGTAATGCTGTCCGCCTATATGGTGCCCCCACAATAAAATGGGCAGTAAAAATTGCGGCGTAGTGTAGGCGAATGTCTTACGACAAGTGCCTCCGCATTGGAAAAAAAAAATTCTACTTCAATTTCCCCTGAAACTGTTCGACGAGTTCTCAGAGCAGCTGGAATACATGGGCGTTCTGCCCCTAAAATTTTTTTTTCTGATTGAGAATAACAGAAAGCTTAGGCTTTCCTTCGCACTATCAATGATAAATAAGCCCCAAACGTACTGGAATAATGTCTTATTTGCCGATGAAAGCAAGTTTAACATTTTTGGTTCTGATGGGCGTATAATTGTATGGAGAAGAAAAAATGAGGAACTTAATCCCAAGAACTTAGTAGGAACACTTAAGCATGGCGGTGGGCGTGTCCTTGTGTGGGGGTGCATGCCAGCATCAGGACTAGGTAATTTGGTATTTATTGAGGGCAAAATGAATCATGCTGTTTATATAAATATTTTAAGAGACAATTTAAAACTATCAGCCCAAAATTTGGGTATTGGAAACAATTTTGTTTTTTTTATCAAGATAACGATCCTAAGCACACGGCTCTCAGCGTTCGCCTCTGGAGTTTCTATAATTGTCCACAAGTTTTGAAAACACCACCTCAATCGCCAGATTTAAACGCAACAGAACATATTTGGGGAGAACTGGAGGTTTGAATACGAAAACGCGACATTCACACGAAAAGCGAACTAAAATCAATTATGGTGGAAGAATGGATGAACATTGATGCAGAAATTACAAAACTAGTGCAATCTATTCCCAGACGTTTAAAAGCTGTTGTGGATGCTAAAGGATATCCTACTAAATATTAATTTAACGAAAAATTAGCATATTTATATACGTAGAGATATTTTACAAGTGTACGATGACTTTTGTGAGAGAAAGTTTTTGTTACTTTTTGATTACTGGTTTCTTAAAAATAAAGTTTTACTATGTTTTAAAATATTTCATGTAGTTTTGTTAAGAATAGATTATAGATCTTATTATTAAATACCTATTCTGAAATATTCATTTTAATTAATGGATAGACTCCTATTTCATAGAAAATCGTAAGTGTACGAACACTTTTGGGAGCTACTGTATATAGATCTATACTTAGATAAAATTGATTTTGATAGATATACGTATCTATACTTAGGTATAGATCCATATATCTATCGTCGTGCTTGATAACGTTTGAATAGATTGAGGGAGGAAGATCAACTTTGGCACAAAAATAGCTCTTGTCTAGTAGAAGGACTAGTTCATTGACCAGAAAAATATGATCATGGGAAAATGGTGAAATTTCAATGCAAAATTTTCGAAAAGTTCTCAAGATTGAGGCTTATAACAAATACATCGAGTTGGGTATATGATTTTGTGTATTTTTTCATTCTGAATCGAACGAGGGTAAAATGAAGTCTAAAAATTGAAGTCTAAAAAGGTTTGCATAATTTGTTCAAAGTTAGAAGGATTCTCTTCACAACAGTGTTTTTTTTTTCCAAAACTATTTTTGAGTTGAAATGGAAATAACGCGTGTTAAATTAGCTACATGAACCTTTATTCATTTCTCAAAATATTGGGCGTTTTTTCATTACGTATAGGTACATATAATTTCATGCATTTAAGGCATTAATTTATTTTGCAAGAAATATTATATATTTATTCAGGACACGGTATTTATTTTTAATTTTGAATGCAAAAAGAAAATAGCACTGAATTCCATTAACATCCTGTCTTTTTTCCTATTTCTGGGGAACTGGGTAGTATACGTTAAAAGAAACACCTTAGATACCATAGATAAAGTGACGGGATTCTTAAATCATATTTTAGAATGATGAAACAGATTTCTGTTAAACAATTTATTTTAATTGGGGTAAAATTTCAAGGAGCAAAATTTTTTTTGCTTCGAGCAGGATAAATTCAGAACGATAAAAAAAATGTTGATCGTTTGGATTCAGTCCTCAAAGGAACTTTATCCGAGAAAGCAGTATTTTTTTTTGTTCTAGTTCGGATAGAAATCGTTTGACCCATAATATTTTTATTCGGATCTGAGCAAAAAGGATTCGTTCTTCGGATAGAAATCTTCAAGCCCTAGTGTCTTTAAAATGCTTCAAAACTTGTTTAAAAGTTCTCTAGAACGTTTAAAATATTTGTTCAAGTCCACACATCAGAATAATGTTGTATTTATACGGTGCCATTTAAAATATAAAAATCCACGACTGAAGACAAACGTACTACCTAAAAATCGGTCTTCATGAGTGCAGATATGAAATAATCTTGTTTAATTTTTTTTAGGCAATATAGTGTAACTAAAACTGAAATATGAAAAGCCGAAATTTTTGCAAAGTTATGAACTGCGTTCTCTTATTACGTTTATTTTAAATAATATCCAAATATTATAATTTCACTACGCAAAAATTAAATAAGGAAAATAGACTGAGATTACTAGAGACTTAAGTGTTAAATATCAGCCTCACTTTATATAAACGATGAAATAAAATAAAAAAATCAAGAGATATTGAATATCAAAAATCAACGACTTGAGAAACAAAATGGCAGCCTAAGCGTTTAGATTCCTAATACCTATCAATTGAAATGGCATTTGCTCAGAGACATGTCTCACAAGGTTTTACAAAACCTTTGAGGACGTCACATTTCTGATGACGTATATGACTACGGAACATAATCTGAACTGTGGACTTTCTGTTAGGAAAGAAAGGCGTTTCATTTATAGCAATTTTTTGACGTCACGTGAAATAAAATCTAATTGAATGAAGATTTTATGAAGATTGTCAGGTTAAGCAAACCACATTCGTATCCGAGCGGATGATAAGTTTCATATGACGTCAAATGACAGAAGAGATTGACCTATTTATCATAATGAAAGAAAAAGAATCTAAGTTCAGTGAGAATGCAAAACATAATTATAACTCATTTTCAAGCTGCAGGTACATCTCAATTCTTTCAAAAATGCTGGGCAAACCGCGTGAAAGAAAGAGAGCAGAAAATTAATGTCATCCGTTTTACACGTATGCATTTCTATTTCAGTTTTAGTAATCTATGCATTTAAACTACAGGTGTCTTGCCCTTGGCTTATGCACGGGTTGAGATGTGACATGTTACGTGCAACTGCTTTAAGGCCTGTTCACACAGCAGTCCGTTAGCGTGAGAGTAAAAGGTCAACGGAGCGTACACGGATGATGATACGTGAGTCAATGGATGATGTCATAAGTGCCCAGCTATATGATTGGTTAAAATTTAACGCTTACGCTAACGGACTGATATGTGAACAGGCCCTAAGGCCTTGGTCACATTGCTTTCAGAGCGCAGCGGTTCGTCAGCATTAAGACTTGTTCACATACAATGCGTCTGCGTCAGCGTTAATGATTCCGTTGGCACAGATAGGTATATGATTGGTTAAACATTTTTACGCTAATGCCCCGGATTCTATGTGAACAGGCCCTTTCTAGCATCTAAATATTTTTAACCAATCTCAGACATTAACCATTTCCTCGCTAATCGTTTCGAGATATGTGATAAAGAATAGCCTAAGCACCTTGCCATTGCACCTTGCAAATCGAAAACTACAGAGCTCCACGTGTGAAACGGATGGTGTCCAATTTATGCCCTGTCCTTTTCACGTGGTTGCACAAGTGACATTACATCAAACTTCCTTATTGATCTGCTTAAAATGTGTATCTTTAGACTAACTGGAAGTCTCCAAATTTTCAAATCACTCCCAGATGTATAAAAGAAAAAAAATTCAAGGCGGTTTCCCTTTTTTCAGATCTTTACAGGTCAATGGAATGCACCAATTGCATATTTTTTTCCAGGCGTGACGTCACTTATCGTCAAGTGGTCCTTGTGGTTGGGGGAAATTTTCAGCCTGACCGATATCGCGTCTCAAAAATTTCCCTTCTGAAAAGCTACAGTCTTCCCTATAGCAGTGGATTTAATTTTCATATTAGTTCCTTGGACCTCAAATTACGTAAATCCGTTTTTTAAACATTTAGACTAATATGGAATGTAACTAGTATAACAGGAAACTCGATACTGACTGAATTTAAAAATGGTACGGTATTTATATGCCAGTTTCGTGCAGCTTTATAATAACTAGAGCAACCGTACAACCCGTTAAGTCCCCAATTAGTTATGAAGAATTGAAGCTAATTTCCATATTTCTAGGAAATGAAGATTTATTTTGAGATTATTCAATAATTTATTTCATGCCAGTCTCGTTACGAAATATTTAAGAGTTGGAATTGATTGTTTCTCTCTTTTCGTTTTTTTTAAAGTAGCTTGCATGAGCAAAGAGTATTTTGGTGACATTTTTGGTTGATTTTAGACTAGAACATTTATTTCCTTTTCCTTCAATTGAGAATCATGTGATGAAATTAGCGCTATTTTCCCTGAAACAAATATTTTTTTGCGTATGTAAAAATATTAAGTAATAATAACGTAAAATATTTTCCATTTCTTCAAGAAAAATGTCCTTTTGTACTATTTCTAACATTTTTCATTTGTGATACACGAACGAATCCACGAAAACGTATTACCCTCCCTTAGATAATCAAGGGCCAAGGAATTTAAAGTTGTTGGAGCTCCAAGGTCAAAGAATGGTACTTTCCCATTATACCGACCTGTCGCCAACTATAGCACAAAAGAGTCGCCAATTAGGCTGCTGTGTACTAATCCTATTGGATTCGCTCACCTCAGTGTTAACCTATGAAGAAAATTTGACCAAGGATTGTCCCTATTGAAATAAATTTATATGGAAATTGGGATTCAAATATGTTTGTGATTTTTCAAATATTTTTAACTTTGTCCATTTATTTATTACCATATTTTTATTAACTTGCTTTCTTGTTTGTTTGTGTGTTTGTCCCTTACAAATCCTGCAATCGATTTTTAACTAACTTCCCGACTAGCTAGACATTTGAAACTTTTAGAATAGCTCAGAACACGATGACAATGCATTATTTTAATACTTTTAGCCATCTTTAAGCAGAATTGAATCCTTTTTCAGTTAATTTTGTTTTGTAGACTAATGCAGCCATCTATCGCCCGGAACGGGAACGAAAAGTTTAACGCAAGTTAACTTCCAATTAACTTAATTTTCTTTCAAGTTGATGGGATAATTCATCAAAAAATGTTTAAAAAATATTTATTAATACATAGAATTGTGTCAAGTTTATATGATTCAACAGAAAATTTAAAAACATGGTATATATGAAGTTCTTTTTATCTTGTAATTATTTTTATAATGAGATAATGCGAAACAATACCCGTCCCGCCTTTTCGGCTCTCGGTAAAACTGAATGTCAGTCATTGCAACAGAAAGCTCTCGACGTCGGACGCGCAGGTCCGGAGACTTGAACCTGCGAACCTAAGCACGAAACCCTATCAACTACTTATAACCACAAATGTAGGTAAAAAACCCAAATAAATTTTCAAAATATATTCCTTATAAAGCGCTTCTGTTTTGCACCTTTGGACTTTCTCTCCTAACTTTCATTCTAAATGTCTTATTTTACATGTCATTCTATCAAACAATACAGTTACAGGACTACATGTCAGACAAATAATTCATCTCAAAGTATATGACATTACAGGTCGTTTAAATTTAAAGTATGTACAATTATACAACACCATACTAATCCCTTTAACACATTGCAAGTCATTTAAATAGCATTTTCAATTTTTATAACACATTTATTATCAAGTGGATTAACAATTACATTTTTGGTAATTATTTTAGTACCAAATGCAGTGGAAAATTCTTTACTTATCATTTAAATAATATTTACAATTTTTACAACACATTACTTATCAAGTGGAGTACCAATTACATTTTCTACAGCACACTACTTGTCGCTTTTTAAATAATATTTACAATTTTACAACACATCGCTAGTCATGCAATTTATATTTCACAGCAATACAAATACATTTTCTTTGTGCTATTTACAATATTTTATAACACATTACACGTCATAATAGTTTGTCCTCCAGCTCTACAATTAATAATTTTCTATGATTCATTACATTTTATGCTACATATTTATGATATTCAAGTAATTTTCTAGACAGTTAATTACATTATTGCATTTTATGCTACAAATTTATGCTGTTCAAGCATTTTTCTAGACCTAAAGTCGTATTGGCAATTACTGAGCTCTAACCGTTAGCTGCAGGACCGAAGCCCAAAGTTATAATGAGATAAGTTAAAACTTGACAAAAGGTATAAAATATTTAGCTGTTACATTAAAATAATTTTTTCAAGGTGATAAACTGGAAAAAAATGGGAGCAAATTTGGCTTTTTTGCAAAACATGGTAATTTAAAAAAATAAACAAATATATTATCGTTTTATAAATCTATACTTATATATAAAGAGAGAGCGATTTTGTACGTCTAGGGACATCTTCAGAACCACTGTACCTATTTGAAAAATTCTTTCACTGTTTGAAAGGTACATTATTCCAGATGGACATAGGCTATATATTATGTATATCTGATCAGTAGAAATAAAGTTAGGGGCTTAATCCTAACAATCTCCATTGTTTCCGCTACTGTCTTCTACCGCTTTTTGTTCCGAAGATTTCAACGATCCTTATCGTGGTGCTATCGCGGTGGGCTTCTGTTCTGACGCTAGCGGTTCGAACCTAGCCGTTCTCCGGCACGCCTTTTTCTTTTAAAAAATTTATTTTAATTATTAACTAACATAAAATTAATTTAAGGTATTATTTAGGTTATTATTAAGGATAAAAAAGATTTACAATTTATTGGCTATCAACTGAAAATTTATTGGTATAATATTTTATTCAACCCGGACAAAGTCGGAACGGGCCGCTAGTTGGAGAATAAAGGTAATGACTTTCTCTAGGAAACTGAGTATCCTCAAGATAATATTCTGTTTATCTCAGAAGCTGTATCAGTTTAAGTACGAATGTACAGAAACATTAATTAAAATTCACTGTCATTTGCAATTCATACCAATGTTAAAAAAAATTAAAATTAATGAATCTGCAATGACGAGCGTAGTCTGTACCCCTTATAAACATTTGAAGAGCAACTTTTCAGAATTTTAAGGCATTTCATGCGTAACCTTTCACTGTCGGATGTTTTGCGTAAAGAGAAATAATGAAATAATTGATTTTGGGAAAAAGCTTCTACCGGTTATAAAATTCTTTCAGAACTGTAGTTAAAATTGCTGTCACTCGGCTCTTGGCTGCTGTGTACTAACCCTATTGGATTCGCTCACCTCAGTGTTAACCTATTGAGAAAAAGTCTCTGCTCTTTACAGCTCCATAAAGGCTGATAATCCAATAAAAATGGTTTCAGATAGCCTGGATTTTTCTGTATCTTGCAACAGGATTCATTTTATAAATTTCGTCCACCAAAGGAATTGATGACCGTCTAAAACACATTATGTTAGATTTTTTCGCCGAATAATTTAAATTTTCAAATATTATTTCTTTTTTTTTAAAAACGAAAAATTCCCCAAGATGTAGAATTTCTTTTTCTATTACGGAGTACAATTTCTAAAAAAAATTTCAGGTAGTCTCTTCTAACGAAACTACCGCGGGTTATTAACGTAGGATTACTCATCATTGCTTACCTCTTTTGTATGTATATATGTATCTATATATATGTACGTATGTATATATATACATATATGTATGTCAAAATTTTGACGCATCTTGGTATTTTTCAGTTTAACTTGTCCAAGCGATAGACCGGGTTTGGTTCGTTGCCAAAATTATAACTCGCGAGGACGGACGGACAGTTCTAGCGTCTGAAATTTTCCTTTACGGAGGACCGTTATGGAGGAACGTTATCCTATGTTAAAAAAATCTTTAAATCCATGTCGGCAATCCTTGGATACATTTTCTCCATAGGTCAACATTGAGATGAGTGAATCAAATAGGGTTAGTGCACAGTAACCTTAAGATAGAAGCATAATTCAAACAGAATTAGAAACATTAAAGGTTAGACTTTGATATTACTGTATAAGTGGAAAATAGATTTTTTTAATCGAAAGGCCTCTCCAAAGGTGTACGGATACCTTAAACCTCTGAGACGGACAGTAGCACAAAAGTAATTAGACAGATGTTAAGAAAAGTAAGATGGAAATGCGTTTCCAATGCTGAATCTTATAAAGCAAATGTTATATAAAGATTAAGGTTTACCCCATAAAAACCATTCAGAAAGAAGGACTGTAAGTACGTAATCTTAAGATTACTGAGACAGTTAATCTCGATCTTAGACAGTCAATAAGAGTTTTTTTTTTATTTCAGTTGTTCCAAGAAATGCTCGGATGAAGTTTCTGAAGAAGATAAGCAGGCTATTCTGGAATATGTCAACAATTTCGACGACGAAAACGCTCAAGATGTTTATATTTAGAGTCTCGTAGAAGTTGGGGACGTAAAAGACAATAGAAAACGCAGTTCTGAACCAAATAAACTAAAAAACCCATATATTTATCTATTATATTCTTACTAACCGAGATCGATCACAAATGTGTAGTAGGTCTTTCAATCGGATAATTTGGCTTAAGTTATAAAAGAGTGTGGCCTCTATGTCCTTTTACAAGTCCAAAATACAACTCCTAAGGACAAACGAGGTAAGTCTGTTGGATCCAGACATAACATAATACTTGGAAATATTTGTGTCGACACTAAAGAGTTTAAACAGGGTTTCGAGTACAAATATATATATATATATGTGTGTGTGTGTGTATTATCTAAACAATATATCGAAAAAGTACTTATCAGCTACACCCAGTACCAGAATAATGTATATGTTCATTAGAAAATTTCCAAGTTTGACTCATCGTGAAGAATTCTTTATTTTATGAGTATTTCAAACAAAATTTTTACGATCTTTTGGAATAAATTTGGATTTATGTTCAATATGTGAGAAATTAAAAGTAAACATTTGTGAACCCCCCACTTGAATTATGCAAGCCTTGTAGTGGCATCTAAACTAATGGTTCAAGAAGGGAGGTTTATAAAGGTCCGAGTACGGTTTCCCTTTTGATGAAACATTTATCGACAAATATATCCCTGACAGAGGTGCATGGCATCCCAGTGGTCAACTAACACACGCATGAACACAAACACAAACAAACACGCACACACATTTTCTAAGAATTAACTATCCTGCAGATCAATAAAGTCATAGACTTTAATTGATATCAGACTGCATTGATCATTTACTGTCTTGTTAGATGGTCTAGTACCATGTCCAGGGATGTAGGGATAAATAGTTAATGATTGTCTAACATTAATGGGTTATTTGGAAAAGGAAAATTCGGAAATTTGAATTTGACAGGAGATACTACAACCTAATTCTGCAAAAATTAGTTTGAATTTGGGTAATTTGATTTTTATGTGGTCATTTTACTCTAAGAAACTCATACACCTATGAGGTTACATCATTTAATCATTGCTATGTCACTCGATTTATTGAAAAAATTTGGAAATTTTCCTTAAAATCAAAAAAAAAAGCCTGAGATGCCTGTCTTTGCATAAGTTATCACAATAGGTGGAAGAAATTTGTATCTTTTGAGGTATGGCAATACACATACGCAAATTCTCGTCTGCAGAACTAAGTTACGTCATGTAAATTTCCAGCCTACAGAATTACGTCATACTGTGCAGTGACGACGCGTAAGAACTCTAAAATTAAATATATAATATATCGTGCACAATTTACTACTTTGACTTCTTGAAGTGACTCGTTCAAGTTGTTCTTTTTCAGCGTGTTCCTTGAGCTTTTGATGTGGTTTTACCTTTAAGATGATAAGAATAAATATGTAGTTTAAAAAAAAATATTTTGGAGATCATTTACACCTTCGCCACACACCGAGCCAAAGAGGGCTGTATTGACAGCATCTTGCCAGTCACCAGAAAGAATTTGCATTAATTCTACTTTTGGAAACAACCCTTCCCCCCCCCAGCATTCTTTTCGTCTGGGTTCAGGCTGAGGACCCGAATGGGTGAAATCGGGGTCTATGACTGTTTGTTGCATCGGAGATGCTCATCTTTGCATAGATGACACCTTTTATTATGGTGTCATCCACGCCATTTTATAAAACAAACTGTTTTTTTAATTCCTTTAACACTCTCAGTCAGACACGAAATGGCGGTGCGGAAGTTTGGTCATTCCATAGGATAAATTACGTTTGAAAAGAACAGAAATTATACGTCACGGGCAGCAACTGTTATCAATTTCCAAAGGAATTGGGAAACAAGGGGGAAAGTAAGTGAAAGTGGAGAGTTCAAAGGATATCATGTTATCTAATCGCAGATACCAAAATGTAATATTTATTGGTCGGATCAATAATTATAGCATCTCTTTAGATAGTTTTATCTCGCGTCTTTAAAGATTACGGAGAAAATGTGGCTGGAAAAGAAAAGAAAAAAGATTACCCCCGATTCTTTGAGTACCCATTTCCGAATATTTTTCGTAAACATCTAATAACAATCTAATTGAGACTGGTGGGTTCCAATTATGATATCCTTCATTGAAAAGAATTATAAATGTATCTCGTGTTAAGCTTTTGTTAATTGGTTTGATTAACAAATATCTATTTTTTGTTTTATTCTTATGCGTCGAAAGACCAAGATTCAATCGTTAGGTTACTCACTGCTCGCAGATTATGATTGTCTTATTTAAAAAAAAAAATTAAGTCGTGTTAAGCTTTTGTTAATTGGTTTGATTAACAAATATATATTTCTTGATTTATTCTTATGCGTCGAAAGACCAAGATTCAATCGTTAGGTTACTCACTGCTCGCAGATTATGATTGTCTTATTCAAAAAAAAAAAATTTAAGTCGTGTTAAGCTTTTGTTAATTGGTTTGATTAACAAATATCTATTTCTTGATTTATTCTTATGCATCGAAAGACCAAGATTCAATCGTTAGGTTACTCACTGCTCGCAGATTATGATTGTCTTATTTTAAAAAAAAATTTAAGTCGTGTTAAGCTTTTGTTAATTGGTTTGATTAACAAATATTTATTTCTTGATTTATTCTTATGTGTCGAAAGACCAAGATTCAATCGTTAGGTTACTCACTGCTCGCAGATTATGATTGTCTTATTTAAAAAAAATTTTAAGTCGTGTTAAGCTTTTGTTAATTGGTTTGATTAACAAATATCTATTTCTTGATTTATTCTTATGCATCGAAAGACCAAGATTCAATCGTTAGGTTATTCACTGCTCGCAGATTATGATTGTCTTATTTAAAAAAAAAATTTAAGGCCTACGTTCGGAGCACTTTTTTTTCAAAAATATACAGTACTGATTAAATACATACTGGCTGAGTAGCAACCCGATGTGTTGCTTTTTCAATTTAAAATGAAATGGATCTTAAAAATGTTTTTATTGTATTTGGAAAGATTGTCCAACTAGTGGTGTAAAATGTTTTAAAGTAAATTTTGGAAAGATAAATGTACTTTTATCAAGGCAAGCCTGAATAACGTTTTGACGCAATTTTCCTTTTTAAAGAAAAAAGAAGTTCATTCAATTAGAAAAAATTATAAAGGTTTTAACTTCTCATTTCCTAAAACTAAAGTTATTTCTGGTACTTTAAAATTATTTCTGGATTTCAATTATTAAATGACTTGTTCTCAACTAATAATTTTTCCTTTTGGCAACATGGCCGAATGTAAATATTAAATCTCACGGGGAAAAAGTGCTTAAAAAATAGAAAGACGGTTCTGATGAATTCAAAATTGGTGGAAGAATCCTCAGCAGTCGCTTATTAATTATAAATAAATTTCACGAACTTGTTGGAATTATTAGTGAGTAAAATAAGTCGAAAAATTGCGAACTCGGCATTTAGTTACATTAAGATACTATGGCGATCAGCGCGGGAAATTTCACAAGTGAGTTTTATAAGTACGCTTTTTTAGAATGATAACATTTTTTTATTAAATGAATTTGCTATATTTTAGAAGCTGAAAATCTAGCAAATGCCGATAAATCGTAAAATTGACATTAATAGGTGCAGAAAACCGAAATATTTGTGCATCAAAATTGTCGATTTCGTGAAATTCGGAAAACTGCTTTGGGGAAAAAGGTTCGTTTGCAATGAAAATAATTTTTAACTTTATAAAAATGTGTATATCCTTAAAAATGAAGAGTTGTAGAACACATGGAAATAAAAAAATATGTCGAATGGGCGAAAGAAAAGTTGAATTTTGCATGCATGAAAATAGTGGAAATATGCGAAACGGAAAGGAGTTGGCCCACCCGGAATGTCATCTGTTTTTGTTGTCCGCTTCTTTTGAGTTCGGCGGTTTTAATTTAATATTTAAAAAAGTTTAAAGTTTTGAAAGTTGAGAAGGCCATCAGGGCACGCGTCTCGTCCGTCCGCGTCCATCTGTACCAGTCGTGATATCCTGCTATGCTCGGTTCGCGAGATTAGCCCGTCCCCGTGTCTGCTGACTAACTAACTAACATTTGTTTACCTTCAGCTGTTATCATATAGATATTTTTAGTTTAAATGCGGTATCAGATCATGATAACAAATATAATTTTGGTAAGAATTTTATAACATTTTTAACGATAGGGAATTTTTTTTATACATTTTTAGTGGAATTTAGTGCTTACGCCAGAGGCTCTACACTCAGTTAAACTCAATATATTTTAATTTCCTTTAGACTATATACTACTGTGACAATTATCTGTATTCGGAACTAAATGTTTTATAATATTAGCAAAAATCACTGAATTATACCAAAAAAAAGTGATAGAAACATTGATTTTTTAAAATAAAGTTATCTTTTTATAAGTACAGGTACCTGTAGAGTAACTAAATTAACACATATTACTTAGCTTTTATTTCAAAACATAGTTAGTAATATGTAAAACACTACACCAAAATTTCATTGAACTATATTAAAAACGTTTTAAGTGATTAGATTTCTCGTATACAAAAGTAAGTGAAAAAAATAGGCTTTTTAGAAAATGTTTTTAAAGACGCTACTTCCTGTCTTTTAATATCGTTTTCGGTTTATAAATTTGGCCATAAGTTCTCATTATAGGAGTAGCGTGCTTTTAACTTTGGGGGGGGGGGCGAATTGAATTCAGTTAGGGCCCTCCTCAGCGCATTGACTGCCGGACGGTCCTTAAAATATGAAATATTATGACTTTTTAAAAATTGAATAACAATAGAATTGATATTTGAGTAGTATTCAAAAGTTATACAATGACAAAAATAAAAATAATATAAATAAAATGAGAAAAAAAATATAGCATCGAATTTTTGTTTTGGATCATATCATTGTTAAAAACTATGTTGAGGATAAAGACATAATCAGAATTTTCAGTTTCACAGTTTGAAAAAACGGGAAAAAACCAATTTTCTTAAAAGTTTTCTACAATTTTCCGATTTTAATTGAACTTCTATTAAGGGGGCAGTGGACCTTCAAACCTAACTTTTTGTGTATTGAATGGATTTACTCGAAATTTGAATATGTGATTAGTACTATAGATATGTAAAAGTGGTTAAAATTCAATGATGAAATATTAATAATTTATGAATTATGAATTATTAATTACATCAAAAATTGGCCTCATTAAAAATGTTCCATGCGCATTTCTTTTGCACATAATATGGTAATTTTTATTTACAGAATAACTTATAGAACTAACAATGAGACTTATTGCTTATTTTAAGCATTCATAAAAAATATAAAGAGAAAAAAATAATAGTGAAAACAGTTTTTATTGCGCAAAATACCTATAAATCATCTTTTCAAGTACAAAATTTAGAAATTCTGAGCTACGAAGCATAATTATTTTCAATAAAATTTATTTGATATACAGTTAAGTATATAAAACTTAAATTTCAAAGCAATACGATAGTTAGAAATGCGCCTGGAGCAGTTTGAATATTCGTATGCGTGAAAATTTTATTTTGAGAAAACACATTTAAAGGTATTGCTATTAGTAACCAAATAATATCTAAATTAAATACAAATGCCTTTAACTAGGAAAGTAATCACAGAAATTAAAAATTCTTTTTGCAATACATTCCTACTCGTCCGTAGTTTCACAATTCAATAAAATAAAAGAATCGAATTTTTGGACAAATTTCACAATTTTGAAAGTCCACTGTCCCCTTAACGTTTTAATTTATTTCAAGTTAAGTTGGGGGGCCACGTCCCCCCCCATGCTCCCCTCCATGTTCCCCCCCCCCCCTGATGCTACGCCTATGGTTCTTATCCAATGATCGCACGAATAAAAGCAAAGTAGTTTTAGATTCCTAAAAGAATGGCCTTTAAAATAGAACAATAAAAAAAATTTCGAAATTTTGCCCCTAAACAACCATTTCAACGCGGGCAGATACTTTAAAATGTCAACCACATCGAAAATATTTTGTTACCATTGGTGAAACGTAAATTGCTCTACAATTTTTTTCAGTAATTTCTATTTACGTCGAGAGAAATTGTTGTCATAGGTAATTTTCCCTTGTTGACTGGGCCGGATCATCGCATAGACAAATAAGAAATGTCTTGGCCCGATTTTTTTAATGTCCCGGTCAAACTGTCTGTCTTGAAAAGATTTGAAAATAAGACAGTTTACTTTTCTGTTGGATAACTGTATATAATAAACAAATAAACAAAAGTATATTGTTTTTTATATGGTTATTCTGAATATCTAAAATCTAAAAGAAATGTGTTATTATGTTTCTTCTTATTGAAAGTAAAACTCCCAAAATTTAGAATTTTTTTTATAGCGATAAGAATAATATTAACTATATATATTCTTAACATCATTGTTTTATATTTTTTGTGTGCTCTATTTATTGTGGGAGAGGGAAGGGGCCTGGTAAGAAGAAAATGTCTAGGGCCCTGAAGTGGGTTTATCCGGCCCTGCCAATTGATAACCATTAATCAATAGATTTGACGCAAACTGGTTCATTGGCCTTTTTTTTTAATATCAGAGTTGTTTTACAGTGGATTTCAGCACACTGCGGAGTCCCAGGAAATGAACTCGAGGACAGATTGGCAAAGCTCGATTGGATTTCGCCCGACGGATTGGCAAAGAGAGGTGCTGCAGTTTTACAGGACTTGTGTAGACCAGTGGCATATAATTCTATAAGGGGGGTGTTTATCCGGAAGAAATTGAAGTACCTATTTTATCAAGAATTAATTGACAGAAATACCAATAAGTTATGGGGTGTGAATAATGCATACATTCCAGATTTTCGAAGGAAGGATTCGGTGGCCATGATCCGGCTTTTAACTGGTTCACTAAACATCTGAGCTGCTTGAAAATTCTAGCATCTTTGTTTATCCTCTAGTTGACCAGGTTTGCG
Organism: Dolomedes plantarius; assembly: GCA_907164885.2. NCBI lineage: Eukaryota > Metazoa > Arthropoda > Arachnida > Araneae > Dolomedidae > Dolomedes > Dolomedes plantarius. The sequence continues at coordinate 8,114,712 of OU015502.1, forward strand.
TTTCGAGTCATACATTCCTATGTGATTCTGTTTTGTTTTCCTCCTTTGTTCTGTTTTGTTCCACCTCCTCCAGAAAAATGCGATATTTCCGGTCATCCCGTCGGGTTGGTAAGAGGTATGGTGCGATTAAGTAAACAGCGCCCTCCAGCGTCGGGTTTGCGTTTCCGGTCATACATTCCTACCTGATTATTGCCCGACTTGATGCCTACTATCACCCCTCTGAATTTGTCGGTCGAATTCGGCAACACCCTGTATATATATATATATATATATATATATATATATATATATATATATATATATATATATATACCGTATTCTCTTTTCGCACGGATTTGTTTTGCATGGTTTTGAAATAACACGGTCCAAGAAAAATAACCGATAATTTTTTTATACTATTTTGCGATTTAAAAATCTAAAAAGAATAAAAAAATTTTATTGCGTTGCACTGTAGATCCTGAGTCTCGGAATGTTTCGTTCGGGAGTCTCTGTCTCATTGTGTGGTGACCGGGAGATCACTACACAATGAGTCAAATATAAAAATCCATCCACCCTAAAGGCATGCTAGAGATCACTTAGGCCAGAATGTGAAAAGCCTAAAAATCTTGTATATAATATAAATACCAATGAACAGGGACGTTCCTAGGGTAGCTGCCGCCCGTGTGCGAGAATAATTTTGCACCCCCCCCCTCCTCATACCGTATGGATTAATTGAAATTTCTCTGAAATATTTTTACCTTAAATGAAACAACGAATTACAGAAAATATTATAAATCCAGTTTATTTTTTAACTTTACAACCTAACATAATAATTATTAATGTATTGGTATAATAACCAAATAAATACGTTATATTAAATACATACAACACATCTATTAATACATATACTTAATAAGTCAGTCTGAAAGCCTTTCTTGTCCCATTGTTGATCTCAAATAATTTTTTATTATTTTAAGTTTTAAAAAGCTTCTTTCCCCGCTAGCCACAGTCACAGGTAATGTTAAAAAAATTCGTATGACAATCACTAAATTTGGAAACAGATAGATGAGGTTATTTGTAAATAGTATTCAATCACATTTAACGCGTTCATTTCAGGGGAAATATAGGGTGCAACTCATCGCATTGTCAATTTCATCGCATAAATCTTCAGCTATAATATCTTTTTCGTTTTTAAATGGATCATGTAACATACTTTCCATAAACGAGTATAAAAGGGACATAACGAGTATTTTCCTGCAACCTGACAAAAACCGCCCGCACCAACTCGATTTGATGGGATGATGGGTTAAAGCGTGTTAAAACAAAAACGAACAATGTATTTCCCATATGATTGCGACGTGGAGTAGTGTTTTTAAAACCAGTGGGTTTTTTTTCCAGTTATACTTGTAAAATGCATTTTTAACTCTTAAGTAGTTACCTAGCATAATGATAATATTTTTATAGTGATTATTTTATTAGTTTATTAAATTAGTTTTAAATTTTTTAACCGGGCGGCTGACTTGCCGCCCGTGTGCCCCTTCACCTCTTCACCCCTGGCACCTGGTAACGGCCCTGCGAATGAATTACATTGTGATATCATCACTTTATCACATAAGATTGGCAAAGAGGGCTTTGAAGAGTTAACAGTTGAAGATATTGCAGAATTAACAATTGACGAAGCTCTTAATGGAGAACAAGTTCTAGAGAGTATTGCGGAGAATTGAGATGATTCCATGTTAGTACAGATAACCCTCCTATAACACGGTAGATGGGTTCCTAGAAAATGCCGTGTTATATGAGACCCAGAGCCAATACAGAAAGGGGGGGTTACGTTCCGAAAACTTATTAAAAACAAACAATTTTTTTTTTAAATTCCATATAAGAAACTTAATTTTTATTAAAAATATAAATGTATGTATAACAAAAAATATTATTTTCATTTAATGTGACCTTAATTTAGTAAATTTCTTCCTCATCACTGCTCAGTACAATCAAACGGGAACGTTTTTTCGGTTGAACGATATCACCTTCACTTTCAGAACCCTTTTCTTCATTTAGATTTTTTGCAACTTCTAACTTGTTTATACATTTTCATGTAAAACCACTATAGTTCATTATTCCTTCCCGTCATTATTTTAAGGTAATTTAGTTTTTAAATGTGTTAAACAAAAATCATGTTATATAGTGCTGTAGAAGTACAGTGTTGTGCAAAGGTTTTCGCAGTTTTTTTAAACGTGTTAGAGCGAAACCGTGTTACAGATTGCAGTGTTATACGCGGGTTCCCGCAATTTATCCTATCGTGTTAAAGCGAAACCGTGTTGTAAGATACCGTGCTGTAGTAGAGCTACCTGTATATAGAAGTGATGATGAAGGTGTAGTTCCACTATTTGTAAGTACAATTAACCAACAACCCCAACAAACTTAGAAATCATTTTCTTGTAAATGGTGACAATGTCGGGTAAGTATATTTAGATGGAACACATCTCCAATTTTTATATGTTCACTGTATCTTTTTTGAAATATTTTTTGCACGGTGGTCTCTGGAACGTATCCCCAGTGCAAAAAGAGAATCGGGTGTATATAAGAAAGTAATAATTATTCCTCTTTATTAATCTCTTCCATGGTTTCAAGATACTTCGTCTTTAAATTCCCTATTAGATCGGATTAAACTCCATATTCGTAACTGATAATGTTATGTTTTCTAGAGGTCACTATTCATGTTCCCTACGTGTAGTAAAGTATACGCTTAAAAATCAGAAAACTAGCAGGATATTTTTTGGAATATTTGATCGATAATTTGATTTGTAACGTCATTTGCTCATTGAAGTCCATGGATATGTAAAAGAATATTCGTTTTAAATAAAATTTTGAAGATTGCGACCATGTTGTCATGACCCCTACCAATAGTGAGAATCCAAAAGATCCCAGCTGACGCATCAGTAGGGGTACGTAAATTTAGCATAAAAAATATCGAGCTTTCCCCCCAAAATATATACAATATATAAAATTTCGCATTTATTCGCAAAAAATATATATAAATTCAAAAATTTCACATTTATTCGCAAAAAATATATACAATTCAAAAATTTCGCATTTATTAAAAAAAATTAAAATTTTACTTATTTGGATAGGTAAGTATCAAAATTCTTAGTTAAAAGCTAATATTGTAATAGTCTTCACATTCTTTCCTTAAGTCTGTGCCTTCTGTCATTGATTACTATGTTGTACATACTAAAATATCTCTCAGCATCTACGCTGTTAACGGGACTATAGAGCTAAGTTAAGGTAGCAGCATTTCGTTGCAATTAAAAATCTGAATAACATCAACAGGAGTCTCTTGGTTGACTAATGTAAGTAGCTGTCTGTGAAAATGGTTGAATCCGTCGATGAGCTCGTCCCGTGATATTTCTTTAAAAAATGGTAGTTTAGAGATGCTTTCCAATAATAAATTTGTGTTCAAAGATGATATGGGCGTGGCCGCGGCTACAGATGGAAAAAACAATCCGCCAATGTGCTGGTGGACTTCGTTTGTTGCTTCGGATGTCGTCATGTGTAGAGTCATCTTGTTTAAACTAATCTCTGCTGCTGTCTTCAGCATAATATTGAGCTCCTGATAAATTCTCTATTCTCATTAGTCAAAATGCTTTCTGTTTTTTTTTTAACAAAACACCCTTGACTTTGGCACTCAAGAATACGATCTGAAATCTATTAAATTGTACCACAAAACTTGATGGTTGAATTTTTTCAGTTAGATTTTTAGGTTCGACTCCGATACGGGCAAACTGACCAGGTGAAATTCGGAGCAAATCCGAAGGAGAGGGAGATTTCTCAGTTAAAGACAGTGGATGGTCTTAGTTAAGCAATTATGTTAATAAATTATTACTATTATTACCTAATTTCGCTTAAAAAGCCGTTTATAACCGAGTTTTCGCTTTAAAGAAGTAAAAAAGAATTTTCGCATTTATTCGCTCATATCGGCAAATTTCGCATTTATTCGCATTATTTCGTAAATACGAAAATTACGGATCCCTCCGCATCAGGCGTTTTATTGCCCATATTCACCAAGGCAGTCGTCATTTTGATCTGATGCTCACAGAAATGTTCTTTCCTCTTTAAATCTTCTCTCAGATCACCTATTTTATGGAAAATAATCTATTTAATTGAGTTTCTAAATTTCGTCGAAGAAGAAAATTTAAAATAAAATAAAATAATTTCGAGTAAAGTTTGAATCGCATAAAAAGTTCGTTTGAAAGACATGTTACTTTGAAGTATCTATACTTGTAAAGAAAGATACGTACTCTAATTGGTAAAGTAGCCAAAAGGGAAAGTTTCCAACAAAGCTATTTTGTAAAATGGCGCTGAAACAGCTGCAAAAGTGCTGCGGAGAGTATGATCAGCCTGGATGAATTTGAACTTTAGCCAAGTGTAATATGTCACGGATTACGTGCATTAAAGTTTTCCCTTCTCAGGGCTGAAATAGCCTAACAAAATCTCTCAGTCATTATAATTGGGGAACTTTCTTACAGTCACGACCTTGCATTAATTCATTATGATCAAACGGTCATAGGACCTATTTCAGAGATCGGCATCTAACTTGTGCGTCCTTGCAATTATAGACCCTACTGATTACGATAAAATCATCATAATCGAAAACACCGAGTTGTGATTAGAATAACTCAGAATTATCCTTCAGCCGCTTAGATAAAATTAATATGCCAACAAAACCCTTTTCTTCAAATTAACTTTATCACGGATGAGTAGAGCAACACCAAAAAACTTTTAAAAAGTTACTAAAACAGCTTAAAAATTTAATTTCAAATAATCTAAGAAGAATTTTTCAAAAATCTTTCTTAGTGCACCCCTACACCATAAGAAGAATCTCCATGCAAAATGTCAACCCTTTAGGTCCAGCGGTTTGGTCTGTGCGTTATCTGTCAGCCAGTCAGTCAGTTACGGAACTGTTTTATATACCTATATATAGATTATTGAAATAATTTTAGAACTTACAGGAAGCTTGTGGAAAACGCAAAAACAGAATTCGCAGGATACTAAAATAGTTTTGTCCGAAATTTTAATATTTTTTTAGGAGTTTAGTTAAATGGGTCAATGATTGGTGTATGATTGGTTGAAAAGTTTTATTCTGACGGTGACGGATTCCATGTGAACAGGCCCTAACAGACCACCAATTTTCTTTCAACGGTTGAGCGCCACTGCAACATGGGAATCGAAATCCCGACATCTGATCTTAAAAGCTATGGTCCTAACCACCTAATGTAAAGAGCCGGGTTTTTACTTCTCCTGTAAAAGTTTACCTAACGATCGACGCATGGGCTGTCCACTGGTGAGGGCTTCTGTTACAGTCGCTTACTAACAGGGGAATCGAACCTACGACTTCTGGACTTCGAAGTCAACGTCGCAAACACTAGACCTTCCCGACTGTGTGAGGATATCTTATTTCCTTAATATCACCCTATAAGCGTTATTCTACAGACCTTTTATTTTACAATTTTTTTTTTCGTTTTTTCTTTTTAATTTTTACTCTTAATCTAATCGTAACGATGTATTATCCGTCAGCGTTTGCGTAACATATTTTAACCAACCTTACACCGATTATTGAGCCATTTAACCAATCAGGGCCAACGGTATCTTTAACGCTGACGCTGGCGGATTCTATGTGAACAGGACCAATAGACCTTGTTCACATTGCTTCCGGAGGGGACGAAGCATCAACGTTACACGCATCAAAATATTTTCATCCAATCACAGACAGACCTCCAAAAAGATTACCCACGAAACTGATAAGGTCTGCGATTGGGTTAAAATATTTCGATTCCAGTGCGGAAGCAGTGTGAAGGAAGCTTTAATGTAAACGCAATAAAAGTTAGAATGATGAGAAAATTATAAAAGTAAAATTATAAAAAATACTGGCCTGCCTTGGCTTACTGTGTAGATATTCTCTTTCTCTGCTATTGAAAAAGAATACTGAATTTGCTTCAGAAATTCGAATCGAAACCATTATAGTTAATTATAGCAACATAATCAAGGTCCCTGGATAGAGGTATTATTTTTAAATATCATTATCTAATTTGTAATATTTTCATCTCTTATACGTAAAAATAGCTTTTTCAATTAGCTAGGCAGTGATATTTTTTTTTAACCTGTGATAAGGGGAAAACAAAAATTGACCTTCTGACCTTTTTTTTCCTGGGAGGGAACATAGGATATTAGGTCATGACCGTTAGTCTATATCTAAACAAGATATAAGCCTTCATATACTAAAGAATTCCTTCAGATCAAAGAAGCTCAGTACTCAACACCGATAAAGGACAGTGACGTTATTTTCCTCCACCAGAATGGAAGATATTCTCCCTAATTTCCATTTTTAGCCCAGACTTGCGAAAAGATCTCATTATTTCCGAGAATTCGTGGGTTTTTTTTTTTGAGTACCATTCAGTTGCTAGGCTTCTCGGAGTCGAACTTTGGTCTATCTCCAGTGAGGAGGGCTGCACTGACGTAAGCCGGCTTGCAATTTGCCGAACTTTTCGAATTTAGAAGTACTGAACAGTCTCCGGCGCCCGCACCAAAGATAGAGGGGGGAAATTGCACAAATAAATCTATCTACTTCGCAATCAAGGGCAACAGCTTGATATTTTTTTCTTTCTACCCCAGGAGTTGATAATAAAGAGAGCCGCGTGCCGCTTCCATAACTATTTTCGTTTCTTTTCCCACCGGGCAGTACAAAAGACCGATGTTTTCCCCGTGGCATGACTCACGGCGAGGAATCTGACGGGAGATAAAAAAAGTTATCTAAATATGATATAACCGCGGTAAACAAAAGGGTAAAAAAATTTTCTTTCCAGAACATGGAGATAAGTAGTCAATTTTTTTTTTATTTCGAGTGTCACGTGGTCATTTCTTTTAAATGTTTGTCAGTCATGGGACATTGTTAAACGAAACATAAAAAAATAGTTATTTGTAATCTTCAAGTGTATCGTTTTTCAGGTGAGGTCTTCAGCTATCGGAAAAGCTGTTTAAAAAAAACCTGCTTTGAAAACTCTCCTGATAGGTAATATCAGATTCCAAGACTAGTTGTTTTTTAACTCATTTAGAGACTTTTTTTTATATTTTGCTTTGTTTTTCTTCTTTTGTACTTGAAGTCACTCTGCTGGTGACTCATGAAATCTCTACCATTCAACCAAATTACTCTCGCATCCATTTTGTTTTCAGGTTATTGACCAGTCAAAACTATCTATGAGATTGCTGAGCGGTGATATTCTAAACCTGCTATTGTGGTTCATATAAGACGCAGGTGTAATAAGATTTCCATGGTATTCAGAATAATAAGATAGAAAAAGGCATTTTAAATTTTGCTCCAGAACATATTATACCACGGAATTCTGCGCTTCATTACGGACAGAACACTTTTTCAGGGGGAAAAATACAGCACGAAATGTTGATAAGAGATTGCCTTAAATTATTCAATAAAAATTAGAAACTCGCATTTCAAAAGCGAACAAGGTTCTCTTCATCAGTGGCCTTATTCCTTGTAATTGCATCTGATAAAGAGAGCCGTTTCCGATTTTTAAAATTCGAGAATAAAGTTTCTTATTGCTAATATTTAATGCATGTTTAAAGGTCTTACTATATCCTTTGTTCAAACGGATCTTTTGTTATGAAGTTGGAGAAAAATCCATGCGTCATAAAGTCATAATTTAAGCACGAATGTTTCGGTCTAAAAGTGGGATCGAACACTCCAACTCGTTCCGGGCAGCGAGATAAGATAGGGATGCGACATCGATGTCGATGTTTTCAAAACATCGATTTATTGAAGCCGATGTTTTTTTAACATCGATGTTTTGTACTCGGATGTTTTACGTTGTCTCGATGTTTTTTTTTAAATGAAAAAGTACCATATTAAAAAAAATTTACCACGTAGCATAATTTTCACACTCGGTAAATGTAAGTCTGACTTCTGAAAAGGACGAATACATAAGGGAGAACGATTCCTTAGCAAACAGGCAAATGGCAGTCAACAACCAATGAACTAATCAGAGCGCTTGGAATGTGCCTGACACTCCAGAACCTTCCATGGGGTTTTATTTTACAAATAGTATATACACGAGAGCAGCCATTTAAGTTTTTGTTTTGTTCTGGTTTTATATAAGTTCACGTTAATATTATTAGTAAGATGCCTCGCAAAAGTACCGTTTAGAAATATTTTTGCAAAACCTCTGACAAATGGGAAAATGCAATATTTGCCTAAGTCCCTCAAAACTTCCGGCAATACCATGAATTTATCTGGACATTTGAAGGCAAAACATGGCGATATTTACAACGAGAATTTTGATTGATCAATGTAGCCCAAGGCAAAAGCAACCAAATTTTTGTCATTTGTGTCAGCCCAATCAGAGAGTAAAATTAAATCACCCCCAACGACTAACTGAAGTAACATTAATGTTAGAGATTACTAAACCGGTTTTAAAAAATGGATGTTCTAAAACATCAATGTTTAAAAACATCGATGGTTTTTGGGCGATGTTTTATTAGCATCGATGTTTTAATATTGAATATCGATGTTTCAAAACATCGATGTTTTGTTATCGATGTCGCATCCCTAAGATAAGAACGAAACCATAATCCAAAATAGTTGCAGATTGACACAGGGGGCATACAAAATTGAATAAACTTGTGCGGTGAGGTCTTGAGAGTATGTATGACGTCATTAAATATTTTCCCATTTCTGTGTTTATTATAAGTTACAGATTGGCAACAAGAAGAAAAAGTTTACTTTAAAAAAAAAAGTGTTTGCTTTTATAATTATGGGGATGTTGTTAGGCAGGCCATTTTAATAAGTAATATCTGAAGCTTAGAAATTGGGTAAATTTCTTTAAAGTATTTCACAAAACTGTTTTAATTGCTCGCATGTTCATATTTCGTATTAATCACTTCTCAATTATTAAAGCATTGGCATGCATTTTCCCTGATGGATTGTTTACAGAGCAAAACATTTTTTCTGTTTCTTTTTCTTCATTGTCATGTCACTGGACCAAGTTCGACTGGTTGGTTGTCGCCAAGAGATAGTGGACCTACTTTTCACTTTATCTTATTTGTCAATATACAAGAACTTATAAATTATTATTCTGCACTAATGATGTTTAGATAATTATGGTTCAAATTTTAAATTATTTGAAGGTCATAAAAATTCCATGGAATAAGCCCTAATAATAGAACTTGCATATGCAATAAAAGACAACTACAACGTACACTGCTGGCCATTAAAATTGTAACACCATGAAGGAGGTACGATATAACCGTCAAATTCACATGAAAGGAAGAAGATGTTGGGATATGCAAATGATTAGCATTTAAGCCCAATCGAACGATGCCGGAGGGAGAAACGGCATCTCAAACTCTGTATAAATGGAGAGTTACGCAGCGGCTTTGTCATTCGCATTTGAATGTTGTCTGTTTGTGAGAAGATCGTGATATGCCTCGTATGAGAACGAGAAATGGCTACCAGCAGGTGTCCGAATTCGATAGCGGCAGGATCGTGGCCTATCGACAGTGCGGTTTATAGTTCCGCGATTTGCTACTCGTATTCGTCGGAATCCAACAACTGTCATGCGAATATGGAATCGATGGGTTCAGGAGAGTTATACTGAACGCCATGCAGGATCTAGACGGCCTCCCGCCACTAACGCCCGAGAGAACGGACATGTTTTCAGGTCGTTATTGCAGGATCGTACAGCCTCATCACGGACGTTCAGTCGGGAAATGGGCTTGTTTGCAGCACGACAAGTATCCGCACGGACGGTGCGACAACATCTAGAGCAGCACGGACAGTCTTCACGGCGACAACTATTGCGGCTTCCCTTGACACTGCAGCATAGAGACGCGCGGCGACAATGGAGCGCCCAACGACGAAACTGGATACAAGAGTGGCACCACGTCGTCTTTTCAGACGAGTCCCGGTTCTGGGGGCAGACTCAGGATGGACATATTCGTGTGTGGATGCACCGAGGAGAACGCGCGTGTCCTGCTTGCATTCGATATCGTCATACGGGCCCTGCAACTGGTGTGATGGTATGGGCAGCCATTGGGTACACGACACAACACCTCTTGTTCGCGTCGTCGGTAATCTGAACAGCCAGCGTTACCTTTCTCAGAACTTAAGGCCTGTGGCTGTACCCTATCTTCGAGGTCTCGGAGACGTCATCTTTCAACAAGATAACGCAAGACCGCATGTTGCCCGTCGTGCCCTGACCTACCTCGGCACCGAGGGTATTCGACTGTTGCCCTGACTAGCACGTTCTCCAGATAGCTCACCCATTGAAAACATCTGGTCATGGGTTGCTGAGAGACTGGGCTACCACCGCTCTCCAGGCACTACGATTGATAAAGTGTGGTGTAGACTTGAAGCAGCATGGAATGACTTGCCCGTATCTGTCATCGAAGCTCAGTTCGACTCGATGCCTTACCGGGTTCGAACCGTTATAGCTGCCAGAGGCGGCAGCTGTGTGTACTAATTTCGGACCCTGCATATCCCCATACTGCCTACAAATTTAATCATGTTTTCTTCCTACTATGCTGTATTCGTACAATAAGTAAAGTTTTGTTATTTGCTTTCCTTCCTGGTGTTGCAATTTTAATGGCCACATCACGGGGCTCTAGGGACTCCTCCTCATAGCCCACCCGACAAGTAATGAGAAAAGAACGTCGAAAGCGGAATTACACTAAAATTTTACTGGGCAGTAAACAATAAAAATTTATTGCAGCACAGTTCGTGAGAGATCAGCTCGTTCCTTAGTGAGCTGGACTAATTGCACCCTATCAGACACCTTTTAAAAATTTAAGAGTGATTCCGCTGGTGAAATTCCTCTCCTGGTGCACTTATCCGCAGTGTTAATCTAGGAAGTCTATAATAAAAGCGAAAAATAAGTGCATTTAGGGGGTATTCCTGATTGACCCTCTTATTAGGATGTGTTTTGTGAAACTTATTGAAATCTAGTTCTGAATGTATATATGAAAATTAAGCGATGTATGTATGAAAATAAAGCAAACATAAGACTATACGCTGGGAATTCTTATGTGAAACTTCTTATGTATATGTTTAACGAAATTTTATTGATGTTCTGATTATATATACGTATATATATATATACATACTAGCTGAAAACCCGTACTTCGCTACGGAGTACATTCAAATTAAATACAACGGTCAATGTATGCAATTAATGGCAAAAAAAAATATTTATAAAGAAATCGTAAGGACAGAATAATGTAGAAGAAATTTTTTATAGAATTTTTTTATAGACAAAATAATGTAGAAGAAAATATTCAAATTAAATCTAATAGAACATATTAAAGATCATAGTACAGTTAATGTAGTACAGTTTGAGGAACATTTCTTTTACTGTATTTTAATATTTTTTTGGATAATGTCCAATCGTCTGCCGCATTAGCAAGAAACTTTTTTGTCAATTTATTTGGTTATTACGCACGTGACGATAAATTAATTTAAAGTATCACGAAAAGAAAAGAAACCACGTGATCATCATTTAATAAATTAAATTCTAAAAATTAATATTTAAAATTTCGCCAAAAATCAGAAAATGGAGGTAAAGATTCGTAAAAGATTTCATTTTAAAGAAATTTTTAGGATCTTTCTCGTGATATAAATTTTATAACTCTCCAAATATTATTTTAAATGCAAATTTTAAAGAATGTTTCAAAAACAGCTTAAAAATTTAATTTAAGAAAATCTAAGAAGAATTTCTCAAAAATCTCTCTTAGTGCACTCCTACACTATAAGAAGAATCACCATGCAAAATTTCAGCCCTTTAGGTCCAGTGGTTTGGTCTGTGCGTTGTCTGACAGTCAGTCAGTTACGGAACTGTTTTATGTATATAGATATAAACGTGTGTGTGTGTGCGAAAATTTATAGCAAAACATAAATCCAAAAGCTGGGGATTCCAATGTCACCTCTTATTAGTGTGTGTTTAATTGAATTATATTGATATTTAGTTCTGATTGTATATATGAATACTTAAATTGACTCATGATGTTTGATTATAGAAAAACTTTTTAACTGTCATCTGGTGAGATACCTGTCCAATGACGGCTGCTGGTTGAGAAACAGCTGCCATGCACAGGTAGTTCTCTACTGAAGGAATCTATTGAAAATGCAGCATGGAAATGTTGGCTGAGATGTATAAAAATTTAAACGCGTGCATGCGATACGGGCTTCAAAACTACAACAGAAATTTAACATTTAAGACATATGCCCAGCATAAAGCTGTAAGATTTAGGGCCTTTTCACATAGAATCCGTCAGCGTCAGTGTTACAGGTATTGAAATACAGTCGAACCTCTATTTAACGAACCTCTATTTTGCGAATTTCTCTATTTTGTGAACTTTTCCTTGGAACCAAGAACATTTTGCGAATTTCTTCGTAAAATAACCTCCAAATAGCAAAGTGTATTCTCCATTTAACGAACTTTTTCTCGTGATCCAATATTTTTTTCTCCATATTTCTCAAAATATTTCTGAACATTTCAAACTAATTCTTTCTTTTAACACATTTAACACATTAACTTTCTTTTAACACGTTCCGACGCGGATTACAGTTTGAAGAAAATACTCCTGGAGGGGTTTTTGGAGTATTGCAAAGATGCGAGACGTGTTATGAGAGAAAACACTTTTTCAAACAAAAAAATTCAGACAAAATTAACAAACTTTATCAGTAATTAAATTTAAGGACGCATGTGGTAATGAAAGCTTAAAATTACTTGGTATAATTAATGCAATCATGTCATTAAAATTCATTAATTTTAATATAATTTTTTATTAAAAATACAGTGTATTCCCGGACAATATTTTGTTTTATTCTTGTTCCTTGAAGATTTCTGTTTGAAGGGTAAGATATTTAAAACAAATAGACATTCATTTACAAAATAAAGGTATGATTAATTACTTTTATTAATAATATTTAGTGTTTATGAATTTAAAATCTGTCATGTAGTTTAAAGTATTTTAAAAGGTAAATCTCCATTTAACGAATTTTCCATATAACGAACTTTTTTTCGGGATTTAGCGACTTCGTTAAATAGAGGTCCGACTGTATATATAACCAATAGCAAACCTCCAAACGGCTAGCCACGAAACAAAGTTCTGTGATTGTTTCAAAATATGCTAATACGGGTAAAGCTTACGCTAACGAATTCTATTTTAACAGGCCCTCAAAGATCATATCATGGTCTGATGGTCTATTCAGTCAGCAAGCCGTAAAGCAAGAGATCCGGTTTCAGTTCCCGGGTCAGACTGAAGGGTCCGGTCGAGCAATCGTGCCGCTTGAGGCAAGTTTTAAAGAGACACAAAAAATTTTATAAATAATTAATTTATATACAATTTTTGTCAGATAATTTTATCCACACATACGATAAATTATAAGTCACTTAAATACAGAGAGAAAACAATTATGCTTCCATTGAAACATATGTTAAAGATTTAAAACAGTCCATAAATATTTTAACGTCTATTCAAGATTTTAATTAAGGAGAAAATTTTATTTTTAAAGCTAATTGAAAGCCTTCCAAATTTTAACAACACTGGAACGATAATATTGACTGCAAGAATTCTAGATACGCAAATGATATGATATTAATCAAAGTGGATAATTTATTGTGAGTGAACTTATGGTAGAATCCAAACTTCAAAGATTTGATGAGAGATATAGTTTATCATGTAGATTCCCGATATCTTTTTTCAGCTTAAATACTCATTGATAAGTAGATAAGAGCGGCGATATATTATTTTATTTGGTAAATATGTTGATTCAAAAATTTAATTTATGAAATTCCTTAAGGCTGGTGTGTACTAACCCTATTGTATTCGCTCACCTCAATGTTAACTTATGGAGAAAATGTGTCCAAAGATTGCCGACTTGGATTGAATTTTTTTTTAAAATTTTACTCCGTAATAGAGAAAGAAAGTTTTCACTTTGGGACATTTTTGGTTTTTAAAAGCAAATAATATTTAAAAATTTAAATTTTTCGGGGAAAAAATCCAGTGTAGTGTGTTTTAAACGCTCCTCAATTCTTTTGGTGGACGAATTTCTAAAATAATTACTGTTGCAAGGTGCAGAAAAATTCGGGTCATCCGAAAATATCATTTTTATTGGATTATCAGCATTTATGTAGCTGTAAATTGTAGACAAATTTTCTCCATAGGTTAACATTGAGGTGAGCGAATCCAATTGGGTTAGTACACAACAGCCTTAACGTTATAAATGTCATTTGTAATTTGGGTTTAGAAATATTTTATGAAGTTCCTCCCTTTCGTATTCTCCAGATCTTGCCCCTTAGGATTACAAGTTGTTCTCAAATAATATAAAATTTCTTGCAGGACAGAAATGTGCATCAAATTTTGAGGTGATTACTGAAGCAAACGCTTATTTTGCGTTCGTTGATTTGTAGAAGCCTTACTGCATGGTGAAGTATACAAAATCTTGAAAAATCGTTGTATTATATCGACCTTAAGAGAGATTATGTAGGAAAAAAAACTTAGAAAAAGTGACTTCAGTAATTTTTCACAGACTTATCAAATAAAACCTCGTATTGCCGTTGTAAGCTTGTTGTTGTTGTTGCCCCCTAGCGGGAAGTTTCAGACCAAGTTGATATAGGCTTTTTTGGGAAGAGGCTTCATAACGGTCGGAGTCCGACTTAGCTAGGTGCCTCATTAATTTTGACCGATCAACCCAGAGGCGACATCTGGGGGCATCGTACCATCCCCACCCTCTCTGACCTCATAGAGGGACTTTCCGGTCTATGAATTTCACATACCCATATCCAGCCTGGACTCGAAGGTATGTAATGGCCTTGTCGGGATTCGTACCGGGCACCCTTCGCGCCGAAAGCCGACGCGCTACCAATAGGCTACCGCGGGCCCATAAAATGTCGTTTATATTCGTCACGGTTTTATACTTGTACGTTTTTATAACTGGAAGTAAAATTCTGAATTACTTGAACCCTTCAAACAAAAATATATAAAAAAACTTTCATTCTTAGTTACTAATCTCAGCCGAACATTTATTGATGTTTTACAGCTTGGCAAAGAATAAAAAATCATCGTCCAAGGGTTTAGTTACTAAAGTTGCATCTGAAGTAACTTTAAAACTAGTAGCGGTTACTCTAATATCCCTACTTAAGTCGCTTGTGATGACTGGATCAATTTGTATTACACGCGTACGATAGGGATTTATAAAAAAAGATTATGTAAATTGTAGTGACATGCAACTTCGGGCTTCATCATTGCTAACTGATGTCGAAAAGCCTGAAGACAAAAAAAAACCGACAGCAGCGGTGTAGAGGAAGAGAATCATTCTACTTATGGGAGTAATTTTATTTTAGAGACGCATTTGTCGCTCTAGGCTTGGCAAGTCCGCATTTAACTTGGGATATTTTGATTAGAATATATATATATATATATATATATATATATATATATATATATATATATATTCGTATGTTGTGCACTACACTAAACACCATCAAAACCAAGGTAAGGGATTTTTTCAAAATGTTTTCAGATACTATTTCAATCGAAACATCATACATTTTTAAAATACATAAGTCAAAAGAGCTATAGAAACTTTGCTGTGATTTTAAGTGCCCTGTAACCTAATGAGTGCAGTAAAATATGCGAATGAATTTGGAAGAAGTTTATCATAATTATGTGGGATTTTCATGAATATTTAATCTCATTTTTCTCTACAAAGAAATTTTTTATAGGGCTTTTCGTAAGAAAGTTAAAAATAGAACACAGGTTGCCCCAAAAAAAAGACGAAATGACTCATAAATAATAAAATATAAGGCTTTTTTCTGGAGAGAAAATCTGAAATTGTAAACTTTTGTATTATTCTGATAAAAACCTTATTTTAATTCCTATGGCAATTTATTTAATACTAGCTGATTACCCGTACTTCTCTACGCAGTACATTCAAATTAAATACAACGGTCAATGTATGCAATTAATGCCTATATATATATATATATATATATATATATATATATATATATATATAATGAATACAACGATAAATATATGCAATTGATGTAAAAAATGATATATATATATTTATAAAAAATCTTAACGGACATTTCTATAGACAAAATAATGTAGAAGAAAATATTCAAATTAAATGTAATAGAACATAAATAATATAGTACAGTTAATAGAGTACAGTTTGAGGAACATATCTTTTACTGTATTTTAATATTTTTTTCGATAATGTCCAACCGTCTGCCACATTAGCAAGAAAAACAAAATAATTTTTTTGTCTATTTCGTTGTTATACACGTGACGCAAAATTAGTTTAAAGTATCACAAAAAGAAAAGAAACTACGTGATCAGCATTTGATATTTTGAATTCTAAAAATGATTATTTAAAAATTCACCAAAAATCAGAAAAGGGAAGTAAAGATTCGAAAAAGGTTTCATTTTAAAAGAATTTTTAGGATATTTCTCGTGATATAAATTTTATAACACCCAGATTAATATTTTAAATGCAAACTTTAAAGAAAATTACAAAAACAGATTACACATTTAATTTAAAAATTCTAAGAAGAATTTTTCAAAAATCTCCCTTAGTGCACCCCTACTCTATAAGAAGAATCGCCATGCAAAATTTCAGCCCTTTAGGTTCAGCGGTTTGTTCTGTGCGTTATATGTCAGTCAGTCAGCCAGTCAGTCAATCAGTCAGTCACTCAGTTACGGAACTATTTTATATATATAGATTTAGACATCCAGAGACATGTTTGATTTATCTCTAATTTACCATTTTCCGTATACATACAAATATTGATTAGTACGGATAACTGAGTATTCAGTGTTCGTTAATTTTTTTTTCCTGTTTCTAACACGACGTATGAATGGACGTTCTTTTACATCACGGATTCCCAACCTTTTTGAGGATTTTAGATTTTTCAACTTTTTAAACATAAACTCAATGCATAATTTCTATCAGGAACATGTCAAAAGTTGAAATAAATAATTACTATATCTCTGGTTTGATTTATTTATTGAAAAAGATAATTACAAGATAAAAAGAACTTTTTATATACCATGTTTTTAAATTTTCTGTTGAATCATATAAGTTAGACAATCCTATGTATTAATAAATACTTTTTAAAATTTTTTTGATGAATTATCCCATCAACTTGAAAGAAAATGAAGTTAATTGGAAGTTAAATTGCGTTTAACTTTTCGTTCCCGTCCCGTCCGACAGATGGCTGCACCAGTCTACAAAACAAAATTAACTGAAAATGAATTCAATTCTGCTGAGAGATGGCTAAAAGTATTAAAATAATGCATTGTCATCGTGTCCTGAGCTGCTATAAAAGTTTGAAATGTCTAGCTAGTCGGGAAGTTAGTTAAAATTCGATTGCGAGATTTGTACTGGACAAACACACACAAACAAGAAAGCGAGTTAATAAAAACATGGTAATAAATAACAAACACTTTAAAAGCCATGATATTTAGTGTATTTACACTAGAGCAGCACTTCTTAAAAACCTTTTTCATTCATAACTCCTTTTTATCATCCAGATTTTTTTCTCGACCCCGGAAAATAAGGATATAAAGACAAATATTTTATCTTAAATAATTTATTTCTTTGGTATCTTTGAGTTTAACACCTCGGACCCCCAGACCATTAAGGTCTATCGTCCATGATACACCTGAAGTTCGGTCACTACGTAGCAAGAGCCTGAATACGCAGTAGAGGATTAATTTCCCAAGTTCGGATGCATTTTCAATTGCTGTGGGGCTGAAGGCTGCCGGATATACAGTACAGATCTGCAATCCACCCAAGGCACCCCCAGCCCCCTTATTTCTTTGGTATACAATATACACAAGTAAAATAGTAGTATATAAGAAAAACAGTACTAAATAAAATGGAATATATGTCTTAGGTACTCTCGGAGGCGGCAAAAATTAAATTCATGTATAGGAATTAAAATTTTGCGACCCCATTTAGCGTCGCGATCCACAGTTTAAGAAACGCTGCACTAGATGACTACAATGAAAATCAGTAAAAATAGTTTTGATTTATTAAGGCTGCTGTGTACTAACCCTATAGGATTCGCTCACTTCAATGTTAACCTATGGAGAAAATGCGTCCAAGGATTGCCGACTTGGATTGGAAGATTTTTTTTAAAAAATTGTATTTTGTAATAGAGAAAGATGAGACACTTTGAGGCATTTTCGTTTCTTTTTTATAAAAAAATCAAATGATATTTTAAAATTTAAATTATTTGGAGGAAAAAAAATCTGTGTTTGAAACACTTCTAAATTCCTTTGGTGGAAGAAATTTATAAATGAATCCTGTTGCAAGGTGCAGAAAAGTTCAGGCTATCTGAAAATGCCAATTTTATTGGATTATCAGTATTTACGTAGCTGTAAATAGTAGACACTTTTTCTCCATAGATTAACATTGAGATGAGCGAATCCGATAGGGTTAGTACAAAGCAACCTTAAGATGAGACTTGTGATTGGTAATTTTATCACAAATGTTTGATATTAACTTGATATTTATTTTAAGTGGACCCTACTAATCTATATATATAAAACACTTCCGTAACTGACTGACTCACTAACATACTACAACGCACAGACCAAACCGCTGGACCTAAAGGGCTGAAAATTTGCATGGCGATTCTTCTTATGGTGTAGGGGTGCACTAAGAAAGATTTTGAAAAATTCTTCTTAGATTTTTTTAAATTAAATTTTTAAGCTCTTTTAGTAACTTTTTTTAAGTTTGCCTTTAAAATAATAATTGGAGGGTTATAAAATTTATATCACGAGAAAGATCCTAAAAATTCCTTTAAAATGAAATCTTTTTCGAATCTTTACCTCCATTTTCTAATCGTTAGTAAATTTTTAAAGATGAATTTTTAGAATTTAATTTATTAAATGATGGTCACGTGATTTCTTTTTCTGGTACTTTAAATAAATATATCGTCTCGCGCATAACGGCGAAATATACAAAAAAAATATTTTTTTTCTTTCTAATGCGGCAGACGATGGGACATTGTCCAAAAAATATTAAAATACAGCAAAAGATATTCTTTAGTATGTCCTATTAGATTTAATTTGAATATTTTCATCTTCATTACCTTGTCTTTAAAAATATCTCTTACGATTTTTTTATAAATATAGATATATATATTTTTTTTATCAATTGTATACATTGATCGCCGTATTTATTATAAATATATATATTATATATATATATATATATATATATATATATATTTTTTTTCAAGCCCAAAATAATCTCGTTACACCCTTGGTCGATTTTGTGTCACCCTAAAAGTGCTGCTGCACAACGGTTGGGAATCACTATTTTGTGTACTGAAGAATTAAAAAAAAAACAATAAAAATGATCTAGATTTGAAATCAACTTTGAAATTTTAAACACCTGGTATCATCCTTTTCCTGAACAATGGCAAGAATCAGGCTTGAAGAGTCTTTTCGTGATTCATTCTATTATTAACTATTCCGTATGGTGATATCAGGAATCTTCACAGATACTCCCGTTAATGCTATCTCTCCCAGCCTTCAAGCTTGTCCTGCATACTTCTCATTGCCATTCACAATCTGTATTTATCAACTGACCTATATTCGAGTTTACTTTTCTTCCGTATTTCTGAGGTCATCCTACATAAAAACGAAAAAAAAAGGAAGAAAACCCGTTCAAGTTCGATTGCTTCTGAATGGGCGATACTTTCGTTTCTTTCCCTTTAAAAGAAGGCTAATAGCCGCTTGTGGAGGAAATGTTTTTTAAACACAATATGATAAAAAATCAAAATAACACAATATGGTTATATTGGTTATAAGGGTTTAATTGTTATATGGTTATATTTGTTATATTGGTTATAACCAATATAACACAATATGGTTATATTGGTTATAAAAATCCATTATAACACAATATACACAAACAATATAACACAATATGGGATAAAAAATATGACCCTATATCTTATTTTCACAAGATTCAGTTTGTAATGATGATCTCTTTTGAAGTTAATGTAACTTGAAAATGGGATTTTTAAGCTAAAAATCATAGTTTTTCACTACGTTTTCCTACCTGCCATACAGGCTGCAGTGCACTAACCCTATTGGATTCGCTAACCTGAATGTTAACCTGTGGCAGTAGTTTCCAGCCATTATACTACTACGCCTCCCTACCTTTAATAATATAGACTCGTTTTAAGTAATAATAACTTTATTACAAAAAAAATGAAAACTACAATTAACAGAATAATAACATTTTGCTATAACAATACGAACATGCATATTTATTTTTATATTAAGCTAGCTGAAAACCCGTACTTCGCTACGGATTATATTCAAATTAAATACAAAGGTCAATGTATGCAATTAATGCCAAATATATGTTTAAATATATTTAAAATAAATACAACGATCAATGTATGCAATTGATGTAATTAATATATATATCTATATCTATATATATATATATATATAAAAATATCGTAAGAGATATTTTTATGGATGTGGAGATATTTTAATGTATAAGAAAATATTCAAATTAAATCTAATAGGACATACTAAAGAATATAGTACAGTTTGAGGAACATATCTTTTACTGTATTTTAATTTTTTTTTTGGATAATGTCCAACCGTCTACCGCATTAGCAAGGGGAAAAAATGTTTTTGTCTATTTCATTGTTATGGACGTGACGATAAATTTATTTAAAGTACCAGAAAAAGAAATCACGTGATCGGCATTTAATAAATTAAATTCTAAAATTTAATCTTTAAACATTCCCCAAAAATCAGAAAATGGAGGTAAAGATTCGAAAAATATTTCATTTTAAAGGAATTTTTAGGATATTTCTCGTGATATAAATTTCTTAACCCTCAAATTATTATTTTAAATGCAAATTTTAAAGAATGTTTCAAAAACAGCTTAAAAATTTAATTTTAAAACATCTAAGAAGAATTTTTCAAAAATCTTTCTTAGTGCACCCCTACATTGTAAGAAGAATCGCCATACAAAATTTCAGCCCTTTAGGTGCAGCGGTTTGGTCTGTGGGTTGTATGTCAGTCAGCGAGTCAGTCAGTTACGGAACTGTTTTAAATATATAGATTACCAACTAAACTACATCTGACGCATCAAAATTTAATGCGAGGGTTGTTGTTGTTTATTGGCGCAAAGTTTATCGAATCTTGGGGGCAATGTGGAGAGTGCCGCTCGTAACTCTTTTTCGACTATTAACCTGGTTCGATATTTGGTTTTCATTGCAGCCAGTGCCGAAAAGCCCGATTCGCATAAATAAGACTTTACAAATGGTAGAAGCACTTGAATTGTTTTGCAATACAAAGATTCATACTCTCCACTAAGATTCATCCAAAATTCAATTATGATTTCATATTGAAACTTGTTTTCGTGAGCTATAGCACGACAATTCTGTCAATTTTTCATTTTCGATGGTTGGCAACTCAAATTCGTCTATTAAGGCCGTCTGCACACGGAGCAACTGAAAAGAAACTGATAACTGACTGCAATCACAAACCATTCCGTGATGAGTCGTAACCTATGTAATTGAATGGAGCAACGCACACGGCGCAACTGGTTACAAACCCGTCCGACGGGTTTGTAACCAGTTGCGCCGTGTGCGTTGCTCCATTCAATTACATAGGTTACGACCATGAAGCTACAGATCCAAATCTTTCATTTTTGGAAGCAAGAAAATGTCTGCCGGTGCTAAGTTCAGAGAGTGTGGAGGATGCTGAATCTCCACGACCTCATGCTGGGCCAATTTGCTGAAGGGAACAAGATTTGAGGATGTCGAAGCCATCCAGAAAACGGTCACGTCCACATTAAAGAGCATTCCGAAAGATGACTTTAAGAGTTGTTTCCGAAACTTACACAGCCGAGCACAGAAATGCATTAAGGCAGGTGGGACGTATTTCGAAACATATTAAATGCGTATGTATTTCATGTAATATTTTCTGGAATTATTAGATTCTGGAATTATTTCAGTCCTGAAAATTAATGGCCGCACACACCTTGTATATTTCTCATGATTTCAGATTTAGAAATTTATAAAAAAATAGTCTAAATATTCACTCATTTTTGCGAATTTCGTCATACGTTTGATTAAGCTATTAATATTTTTCGTTGTTCATTAAAAAATTTGTATTTTTACTGTGCCTCATTTTGGTCATATTTCAATTCAGCGCCTGAGGCTGTCGCTTCGCTGCCTCACCTATGGAACCATTTCTGCTGATGTGTTCCAAAATCTTGTCCTTCAAAGTAACTGCAAATCTCTTTCAAAAACACGGCAACCTGGAATACTATTTTACTTTTGGACAACAACAATAAACGTAATTAATAATAAGTGATAGTTTAGTTATTCAGATAGAATAACCCCCAAAATAAAATGTCATTTATTCAATTTTCTAGTATTTATGTGTTGTTGGCATTATTTGCATTGTTTTAAAATCTACTACTTTAAGGCAGTTTCACGTATCGTTTAAAGACAAAGCAACCTCAAATCATATTTTACTTTTGATAAGCAAATTTATTTATTATCATCTATAAGAAGTAGTATGTTTACCCAAATAAGGCCCAAAAAATGTAATTTGTCATTTAGTTTCTTAGTTGTTGAGAAGTTAGGATTCACTGATATGTTCCAAAATCTAAGTCCTCAGGTATAGTTCTATAGATCTCTTAAAGACGCAAGAATTTGAAATCATAATTTATTTTGGACAGTGCAGTTGTTATATATTAATTATCAAATATAAATATTTATTATCAACCATAATAAATATTTTTCCGATCCTAAACTATACAATTAATTCTTTTGATTAATTATTTAAATTTTTTGGGATAATCATTGGTTTTAGTATATAAATTAAAGGAAAAGAATAATCCTATCAAATTCAGTTCTTTTTCTAGCATTAATAAAGTCGCTAGGATCCATTAAAATATTTTAAATCGTGTCCAGTTGTACTGTTACTTACTTACTCTCTCTCTCTCTCTCTCTCTCTCTCTCTCTCTCTATATATATATATATATATATATATATATATATATATATATATATACAGTGATTTCCGCTTATAAGAATCACGTTTGTTATTACTGTTTTTGATTCTTATAAGCGGTTGATTCTTATAGCCAAAATTTTTTTTTTTGGACAGGTACACACACGCACACCTTTATATACATATATTAGTGAATTTACCATAAAATACTCTTTAATTTTCGTTAATTATCTTTTATTAAAATTATTTTTTTTATTTTAAAAATACAGCTTAATTTTTAGACCTATAAGTAGGTACACATGATTATATTAAGAGAAGAAAAAATCCAGTGTCTGTTACAACATACCTTATTAACAGTTTTAACACTTCAACTACAGGAAGGGAGCAAGAAAAAGGTTTTCTATGGTAGTTTGACTTAATGAAGTTTTCAGGAGGCTGTTTATACCTCTTTCAATACTAATAGACGAAGATTCACCTTCTAGCTTACGTTTCACGGTTTGATAACGTGCTGAATCTACTAATGTCACGTTTGCCTAAGTGATAGTGGACACTTCGACGAAGATTTATGTGTTTCAGGGTCCAGGAAGCCGCAACCAGGATGTGGGAGGTGGAAAAAAAGAGTCTCTATTTTTGTTTGTCAGTGGAGAAAAGTAAAATCGGACCCGGACGTGTAAAGATGCCCCAGTGTTAAGCTATTAGGACAGTGTTGTGCTAAAGCGTTTAAGGGGAAACTATTATATCATGTCTAACAAAGAAAGGGATGAATTTTATGACTATATTCCATCCCATCTTATGAATCTTTCTTTAAAAAAAAAGGAAAGAACTTCGTGCCTTTTGAGGGTTTAAGTGGCTTTTTTGGAAAAATGAAAGGAAAGCGAAGAATATAAACTGATTCTTAAAACCGGTGGATTGATTCTTTAAAGCGAAAATTTTAACATGGAAATAATACATTTGTTTTTGTTTTCGCGATATTGATTCTTATAAACGGTTGATTATTATAACCACTGATCACTATAAGCGGTGGTTACTGTATATATATATATATATATATATATATATATATATATATATATATATATATATATACTAGCTGAATACCCGTGCTTCGCTACGGGGTACATTTTAGGATAATTACAATAAAAAAGTAATGAAATTGCTTTTTAGAGGATTTTCTTATAAACAATGTATTTTTTTTTCTTCATTGGGGGAACTAATATTACCAGGCTCGTCCGCGAACTTACGCGTGAGCAAGCTAGGTAAAACTGACCGTGGGAGAAACAATTTTCTCTTAAATGTACACCAGCATATTTTAAAGTTTGGCCTTGGAACTTATTTATCGTCATGGCGAAGCATATATTGAGAGGAAATTACAGTTTTATATATAGATTTGATTTGATATCCATAAAACATACTAATTTGAACTACATTTTTAAATGTTTCCATCTCAATTAGTCTGGTGGTTAAATTTTATCTTTTACTGTATTTTAATATTTTCTTTGTCAATTAATTTCGTTGTTATGCACGTGACGCAAAATTAATTTAAAGTATCACAAAAAGAAAAGAAATCTCGGTATCAGCATTTAATAAATTAAATTCGAAACTTTCCAAACGATTGCTGTTTTGGAAGCTAATGTTCTGCTAATTTTCAGTAAAAGCTAAAATCATTTGAAAACCACACACCAGTGTTCCACTCACACGCAACACTATAAACCCCTAAAAGAATGCATGAATAAAACGTTTAAAAAATATAAATCTATTAATTTAAATAATTAAACACATACAAATGTATAAATTACACAAAAGTTTACTTAAATTCTTTAATCTGTCTACATCTCCAGTATAGAAATATTTTCGGGGCATTTACAGAACATGGTATATTTCACTTTTAAAAACACGCATTAAATAAGCGTCATCTCAATGAGAAATTTCTGAAATGAGCATGGCAATGAAGATCGTGTGTTTACAAACAACAGCAGTAACCGAAATGTGTTAAAATATAAATTTTAAGAGTATTGTGGTAGTGAGTTGCGTATATAAATAAAAACTTTCCAAACGATTACTGTTTTGGATGCTAATGTTCTGCTAATTTCCAGTAAAAGCTAAAATCATTTGAAAACCACACACCAGTGTTCCACTCACACGCAACACTATAAAACTGAATTACAGTACTCTACGTTTATGTGGGCATTGAAAATTGTGGTTAGTAGAGGGCAATACGGGACAATCCACGCAGTGTCTATAGACACTTACTATCTTTGGCTATAATTTGATCCGTAATATCTGCCTCATATGCCGTATGTTTCTAAACGCCATTCCCATATAAACCACAGCCTAATTCCTTTAAAATGGAAAAAAATGAGTAACTCCAGTTAACCATGTAATCCATTACTGCTACAGGGGCATCAAAATGTGAGAATACAGAGTTTAAATCAGCCAAAACTGCAATTATGGTGTACATATGACACCTAACTTCTCTAAAAATCTTTACCTTTGTGATGAGACTCATAAGTGATTTTTGGTTTTGATGAAACACTCTTGCTAACAAATCATGACGCTCCTGTGGTTTTTGTCCAACTATTCTTTGCTGTTGTTGTCTGATTTCTTCCAGTCTCGCTTCTCTTTCCGTGGTAAAGATACGGAAAATCATTCGGAAAAAGCTGAAAAGTAAACAATACCAAATCAATTTAAAAACTAAATACAGTATAAATAACGTAGAAAAAATAACAGTATAAATAACACAGTATGAATAAAAGTACAGGCTGCGGCCAGATATGCTCAGGCCAATAATACAATAGAAATTTTAAATCGTAGTAAGCAATTAAAAACATTTTACATACTTCAATAATAGAAAAACAAAACATGATGGTAAAATAGAAAGGAAAGTTAAAGCAGAAGTAAGAAGTTAAATTTTAAAAATATGAATGAGGTATAAATCAGCTATCTATTCTAATTTATGAATCATTTATCATGACATGAAAAAATTACTGCATGTAAAAAAATTAACCTTACCTCCATTAATTTCAACACTTCTTGATCTGTGGCTTGTCCAGTCATGTGAAATATAATTCTTGACAGAAATCTTGTTAACCTAAACTGTTATTTGTGTTTTTTAAATTTAAAAAAGTTATGTTCTCAAAATATGACAATTAAGAAAAAGATATCATCGAGGAAAAATAAATCATGCTACTTAAGAAAGTCATACCACAAATTTCTATAAAATTAATGTGCAACTATATTTGACGTACAAAATAATGCATATGCAATACATTGCTAACATGTTTTAACATCAAAAATTTCCACAATCAAAAGCTAAAATTAGTTTAAAATATTAGCTTTAGGATTTTGTGCAGAATGATAGGTGTTTTAGCTAAATTTCATAAAAATTACTTCAAATTGATCAATTTATAAAAAAGGTATGCTATTTACAGGTAAGTTTTTGTTTCTTTTTTTATTTTTAAGTGCTATTTTAGCATAAAAGACCGAAAAACCTTTGCAAAGTTATTTTTTCTCAAAGCTAAACACAAACATAATCAAAGCTCAACACAAACATAATTAACAGTTGTTTTAAAACACCCCTGGTAAACATTGTTAAGTTTCGAAGTATTAGAATGATAATAAAAAAAATTCCAGAGTTTCAGACAGAAGCATAAAAACAAAGAATATGCAAAAAGTAACTAAATTAAACAAAACTTGACAGAATACAGAAAAAGTGAACACCGGCAAAAGTAAATAAAACGTTTCCTTGTGCGCATGCGCAGTTTTTATGAATGATTGATTCCAACGTCTAGAGTACCTCTTTGGAAGAACCGCATATAAAATTTATGTTGAAGTATCGTTGTTTAAAATTAAATTAAAAATCGAAATTTTAAGATAGAGACTTGAAATGAGGTTTATATGAATGAGAAAGCTTTCATCTTCCAGATGATGGAAATATTTTCGTTGTACGATAAAAACTTGAAGAACATCGACGTAGATCCTGAAAATTGCGTAAATTTCTCGAAAAAGTGGGTTTAATATTTTGATGAAAATATTAGTCTGTTTTAAATTATTTTTAAACAAATGAAGTCTTGTTCGAAGGAGAAATGTCTGTAGTCTTAGATTGTAAAAAGATCAAAATTCTACGATCATTTTTGCCGAGATATCGTAATCTGAATTTAAAAAAACATAAAATATCCCACAAAACATAAAATAAAAAAATTTCTAGAATAAAATTTAAAATTCGGGGTTCTAGGTGCACCTTCCCATAGTCTGCACTACCCGTGTGCCAAATTTCATGGCTGAAAGTTTCATAGTTTCGTCAGGAGGCCCCACGCACACACACACACACGCAAACATTCGCTTTTATTAATAAGATATATATATATATATATATATATATATATATATATATATATATATATATATATATATATATACACACACGCATATATAAGATATATAATAAGATATATGTATATATATATATATATATCTTATTAATAAAGCGAATGTTTGCGTGTGTGTGTGCGTGTGTGCGTGAGGCCTCCAGACGAAACTATGAAACTTACAGCCATGAAATTTGGCACACGGGTAGTGCAGACTATGGTAAGGTGCACCTAGAAGCCCGAATTTTAAATTTTATGCTAGAAAATTTTTTATTTTATGTTTGTATGTTTATATATATATATATATATATATATATATATATATATATATATATATATATATATATATATATATATATATATATATATATGTATATATATTCATTCTTGGGATACATGCTATCCCACCCCGTAAGGAAAAGTTTAAGGTGCAAAAGTTTGAATGAGATTTAAAATGAGATAAAAGAGGAAAATTGTATTCATCTGATTACAAGTGAAAAAAAAGAGGAAAACGTTATTTTAGAGAACTTTGTAATTTACAATTTATTCTTTACTTTAACTAAACATTTTTTCCCCCGAAAAGCATAGGAAGACGTGTTCAATTGAATTCGTAAGATCCTTTGTAATTTTTAAGTAATCTGGTTAAGTTCGGAGCACTTTTTTTCCCCAAAATATACAGTACTGATTAAATACATGTATTTTTAGTTCAAATGTGATATAAAATCATGAAAACAATTATAATTTTGGTGAAATTTATTTAATATTTTAAAATAGAGGGAATTTTATATAAATTTTCAGTACAATCGAGTGCTTACGACACAGATCTTACACTCAATTTAACTAAATACACTCATGGACAAAAAAATTAGCGCAAAAAGAAATAATTGCGGGATCGTAACGTAACTTGCAATGAAGGTACATGTCGGGGAGATATGCAAATGATTAGAAATGCAGCTTGATTGCGCATTACGTATAGCCGGTAGAGGGCGTTGAACATCGTACTCTGCGGAGTATAAAACAGGTAACCAAAGCTTGTTTGAGTGTACTGAATCATTTACAAAGGAAGAGCTGAGATAGACATGCCATTACGCCGTGTTCGAAGACAATATAAGCAGTTGTCGCAGTTTGAGAGGGGGAGAATCGTCGGGATGATGGAAGCTGGGTGGTCAGCTAGGCGAGTAGCTCGTCAATTAGGCCGCTCTGATTGTGTTGTGAGGAGGTGTTGGGACCAGTGGACCCGAGAGATGTCATGTACACGAAGACCAGGCTCAGGACGCCCTCGACAGACCAGTCGTCGAGAAGACCGCCACATCGTAAGAAATGCACGCGTACAGCCAACTGCTTCATCGGCCGCCATCCAGGCACAGGTAGCACCTTCACTAGGGGCCTCTGTGTCTTCTCGAACCATACGATGGCGCCTGGCTGAAGGACAGTTGGTATCGCGGCGCCCATTACGTGTGCTGCCCTTGACGCCCACCCATCGACGCCTCCGTTTGGAGTTTTGCCGCGCACGAGGAAACTGGACTGCAGCGGAATGGAACCAGGTCGTCTTTAGCGACGAATCCAGATTCAATCTCGGCAGTGATGACAATCGTGTTCGTGTGTGGAGAGCCCGTGGTGAACGCTTCAATCCTGCCTTTGCTGTACAGCGACACATCACTCCCACAGCTGGTGTGATGGTATGGGGTGCCATTGCCTACAATACACGGTCATCCCTAGTATTGTTCCGTGGCACCATGACAGCCCAGCGGTATGTTCATGAAATCCTGCAACCACATGTGTTGCCACTCATGCAACGGCTCCCAGGAGCCATTTTTCAACAAGACAATGCTCGGCCTCATACGGTAAGGGTGTCACAAGACTGTCTCTTCCCTTCCTTGGCCTGCCCGATCCCCAGATTTGTCTCCAATCGAGCATATCTGGGATCATTTGGGACGACGAGTTGGGCATCCCACGAGTTTGAACGAACTAGAGGCAAGGTTACAGCAAATATGGAACGAAATGTCTCAAGACATCATACAGAACTTGTATGACTCAATGCCCGATCGTATCGCATCGTGCATTCCCGCTAGAGGGGGTCCAACGGAGTATTAACTCCTCCGTTCTTTTGCCTTTTTCTCTGAAATAAATTATCCTTTTTCTTTGATTTTCTTATCATTTACTTATATCAAAGTAGTCATTACGTATGTAAAATTTCGTTTCATTTTGATGACTCCTTCTTGGTGCGCTAATTTTTTTGTCCATGAGTGTATATATTTTAATTTCCTTTTCTACTATATCTACGGTGCCCGGTACAAAAAAAATTGGTGGTGTTGCGGTTAATTTGAAGTAAATTTATGTCATATCGAATAGCTAAACAAATGCTTTAAATTTTCCATAACATGTATGTAATGTTTTTATTCACATTTTTTATATGTTAAAAAATGATGCGATATTTTTAAATAAGGTGTCAGACAGTTTTGCCAAAAACGAGGCAAATGGCAAGAAAGACAAATTTTATTGTTTCTATGTAAAATAAATACACCAGGTATAAAGGGCTTAAGTCAAAAAAAGTGATTTTTAGATATTTGTTAGTATAGATAAAAGAAAAATCTTTCTTTACTTGTATAAAAGGCTTAAGTCTCTCAATTTTGTATACAAAAGTACATTTCTTTGTACAAAAGACTCAAGTCGAAATTATTGTTCTGCGATTGGTATAAAAGCCAATAACATGGTATATTTAGATCACTGTTTTTGACTTAAGCCCTTTTATACGGGGCACCATAGATGTACTACTGTGATACTTACCTGTGTTCTGAAGTAAAAGTTTTACAATATTTCCCAAAATCACTGAAATATACCAAAAAAAGGGAAAAAATACTGTTTTTTAAAAAAAATTATCTTTTATAAGTACAGGAACTCGCAGAATGATTAAATTAATACATATAGCTTAGCTTTTAGGGAAAAACATAGTTAGTAATACAGTGGTACCTCGATATACCGTTTTACAAGGGACCGACTGAACTGAACGATAAATGAGGGAAAACGATAGATGATGGAACATAACAAAGAAATATGATCTTCGGGACTGGACGAAATAAACGACACATACGGGAAAACGATGATTCGGGGAATGATCGATCGAGATTCCACTGTATATAAAACACTTCTGCAAAATTTCCTTGAAATATATAGAAAACTTTTTAAATGATTAGCTTTCTCTTTAACAAAAGTAACTGAAAAATTAGTTTCCTAGAAAATACATTCAAAGGCGCTACTTCCGGTCTTTCAATATCGCTTCCGGTTTATTAAATTAGTCATAAGTTCTCATCCTATGATCATACGAATAAATGTAAGGCAGTTTTAGAATCCTAAAAGATCGGCCTTTGAAATAGAGCAATTAAAATTTTTTTTGAACTTTTGCAACAAAACAGACATCTCAACCTTAAACGAACTACGATTGCGGAGGAAACGAAAGATTAAAATGTTAAAAAAATTTTATTTTACTCCCACATTTTCTAAATCTTTCAGCGGTGGTCTCCCGTAGAAGGGTAATCATGAAAATATACCTGTAGCAATTCCGAAATCAATTACTAGGAATCTCGATTTTAATTCACTTTTAATATTGAATTCTGGTGATATACCTGTACATCGTGTTGACGTAGGGTTTTGTTTGTTTCCCCAAGAAGAACAATGATGAAAATAGTTCCCTTGCGAAGGTCGCCGGTTTATCGATTGCAGAGGGGTGCCAAACATCCTATGCTTACTCTAGTAAAAATGTGTGACTGCTCAGCTGCTAAAATTGGGTTTTCCTTCAAATCAGTTCGGAAAATCCTTTTCTTGTTGCAGCTGCAAGCGTCAGTGACTACGCCACTGAGTATTACCGATGTGAACAGAAAATAGTACCCTACGCATTCCGGTGGTTTCTCCATATTCCGTCTGAATCTGGGTCTGTCGCCAAGTTCAGGTTTTATAATGGTAGGGGTGACTCCGGGGGCGGTTAATGTTACCCATTCACAACCAGCACGCGAGCTGCCGTAAATAGCACTACTATCATCCTTTCATTCATAAAGTTCTCTTCCAGAAGATCCGGCTGTGACAATCCCATCAAGCCGTTCTTCAGTTGGATTAGGTATGTTAAGCAAATTTATGATTATTTTTTAAATCATTCCGGGTCTATATTGGAATTATATTTTGCAGTATTTTTAAATGCCTTACTTTTCGGACGATAAGACATGCCACAAATTTATGGGAGGATTTTTAGAAAAGAATATTTTGTATTTTGTTCGGTATATAGAAATATTTTCAATTTCTTTTTTAATAAAAATAAATGTATATATATATAATAAATATAATAAATAATATATAAAAATATGTATAATATATATATATATATATATATATATATATATATATATAATAAAATACTTATTTTATTTCAATGTTACCTTCGAACCATAAGACGCACTCCAATATTAAATTGATTTTTTATCTAAAAAGGTGCGTCTAATAGTCTGGAAAATACGGTATATGAATGTACTACCTGAATACCCGTGCTTCGCTACGGAGTACATTTTAGGATAATTACAATTAAAATCGTAACGGATATTTTTATAGACAAAATAATGTATAAGAAAATATTGAAATTAAATCTAATAGAATATACTAAAGAATATAGTACAGTTAATATAGTAGAGTTTGGGGGACATTTTCCCCGTCAATAACCAAAATTTTCTCAACTATTTTGTGACAGAGATCCACTCAAAGAAGAGACGCTGAGAATAGTCGCAGAGAATACGATTTTCCCCCCAAACGTATTGGAGTGTCCCAATTTAACCCCTTAGGAATGGAATTTCAAAAAAATCCTTTCTTATCGGCTATCCATGTCATTATAGGAATGCACTGTCATAATTTTAGCCCCTTAGGTCCAGCGGCTTGGTCTGTGCGAGGTCTGTCAGTCAGTCACGGAACTGTTTATATAGAGGTTTAATTTAATATCCATAAGAGTTAATATCCATAAAGCATACTAATTTGAATTATTTTCTTAAAAAACTTCCATCTCAATGAGTCTAGTGGTTCACTTTTACCGTACTTTAATATTTTTTCTGTCAATTTATTTCATTGTTATGCACGTGACGCAAAATTAATTTAAAGTACCACAAAAAGGAAAGAAACCACGTGATCGGAATATAATAAATTGAATTCTAAAAATTAATCTTTAAAAATTCACCAAAAATCAGAAAAGAGAGGTACAGATTCGAAAAGATTTCATTTTAAAGGAATTTTTATGATCTTTCTCGTGATATAAATTTTATAACCCTCAGATTATTATTTTAAATGCAAACTTTAAAAGAATGTTACAAAAACAGCTTAAAAATTTAATTTTTAAAAAAATCCAAGAAGATTTTTTGCGAAAATCTTTCTTAGTGCACCCCTACACTATAAGAAGAATCTCCATGCAAAATTTCAGCCCTTTAGGTCCAGCGGTTTGGTCTGTACGTTATCTGTCAGTCAGTCACGGAACTGTTTATATATATAGACTCGCTGAAAACCCGTGCTTCGCTACGGAGGACATTCAAATTAAATACAACGGTCAATGTATGCAATTAATGTAAAAAAAAAAAATAAATACATATATTTATAATAAATGCGACGATCAATGTATACAATTGATGTAATATATATATATATATATATATATATATATATATATATATATATACATATATTTATAAAAATCGTAAGGGATATTTGTTTTTTTTGGATAGTATCCAATCGTTTGCTGCATTAGAAAGAAAAAGAATATTTTTTTTAAATATTCAAATTAAATCTAATAGATCATACTAAAGAATATAGTACAGTTAATGTAGTACAGTTTGAGGAACTTATCTTTTACTGTATTTAATATATTTTTGGATAATGTCCAATCGTCTGCCGCATTAGCCAGAAAAAAAATATTTTTTTTGTCTATTTAGTTGTTATGGACGTGACGATAAATTTATTTAAAGTTCCAGAAAAAGAAATCACGTGATCAGCATTTAATAAATTAAATTCTAAAAATTAATCTTTAAAAATTCACCAAAAATCAGAAAATCGAGGTAAAGGTTCGATAAAGATTTCATTTTAAACGAATTTTTATGATCTTTCTCGTAATATAAATTTTAAAACCCTCAAATTATTATTTGAAATACAAACTTTAAAAAAAAAGTTACAAAAACGGCTTAAAAATTTAATTTTAAAAAATCTAAGAAGAACTTTTCAAAAATCTTTCTTAGTGCACCCCTACACCATAAGAAGAATCGTCATTCAAAATATCAGCCCTTTAGGTCCAGCGGTTTGGTCTGTACGTTATCTGTCAGTCAGTCACGGAACTGTTTATATATATAGACTCGCTGAAAACCCGTGCTTCGCTACGGAGGACATTCAAATTAAATACAACGGTCAATGTATGCAATTAATGTAAAAAAAAAATAAATACATATATTTATAATAAATGCGACGATCAATGTATACAATTGATGTAATATATATATATATATATATATATATATATATATATATATATATATACATATATTTATAAAAATCGTAAGGGATATTTGTTTTTTTTGGATAATATCCAATCGTTTGCTGCATTAGAAAGAAAAAGAATATTTTTTTTTAAATATTCAAATTAAATCTAATAGATCATACTAAAGAATATAGTACAGTTAATGTAGTACAGTTTGAGGAACTTATCTTTTACTCTATTTAATATATTTTTGGATAATGTCCAATCGTCTGCCGCATTAGCCAGAAAAAAAATATTTTTTTTGTCTATTTAGTTGTTATGGACGTGACGATAAATTTATTTAAAGTTCCAGAAAAAGAAATCACGTGATCAGCATTTAATAAATTAAATTCTAAAAATTAATCTTTAAAAATTCACCAAAAATCAGAAAATCGAGGTAAAGGTTCGATAAAGATTTCATTTTAAACGAATTTTTATGATCTTTCTCGTAATATAAATTTTAAAACCCTCAAATTATTATTTTAATTACAAACTTTAAAAAAAAAAGTTACAAAAACGGCTTAAAAATTTAATTTTAAAAAATCTAAGAAGAACTTTTCAAAAATCTTTCTTAGTGCACCCCTACACCATAAGAAGAATCGTCATTCAAAATATCAGCCCTTTAGGTCCAGCGGTCTGGTCTGTGCGTTGTATGTCAGCGAGTCAGTCAGTTACGGAACTGTTTTACATATATATAGATAACTGAATTTCACTCTTTTAAAAATTTTATTATTGTTTTCTGAATCTCTTAGAATTTGTTCTCGCTGTTGCAGAATCTTGCCGTCCAGAGAACCGATTTGAAAAAACTGTAGTTACACTAATCTGGAAAAAAAAATACGAAATATTTAGTTTTACATCGGAAGAAAAATTTGCCTCGATAAATAATCAACGTGGCTTGAAAATTTATGGAATTTCAGCACATAATAATGATGTAAACGACATTTACTAAGAACAAAAAATAAGGGTATGACAGTAAGTTTATAAAGTATATAACAAACGATCAATTTTAAAAGAAACATTTTTCACATTTTAGTAATAAAACATTTTTATTAAAAATAACTTTTCTCGGCAAAAACATAAACGAAAGTAATGTAGATAAATATTACTTACTAAGCTCTTATATTTAAAATTTTTCTTTTAAATAAAATGTAACTGCACACGTAATTCTCATGCTGACAAACATGATTAAAAATATGAACTAAAATTTTATAAATGCACAATAGGAAGGATAAATGTTCTATATAAAATCCACCTATATCCACCTATAATCTATGTAACATTTTTATCTATTATTGATTCCCTTCATAACTGAGAGGAGAGATTTTTGCATACTTCCAATTGAAAAGAAAAATAAAACAAATGACGATACAGTTAAAAGTAATGCATATTTTATTCAGTATATATGTCTAGTGAATGATTTCTCCTGTGTGATGCC